>VZQC01008149.1:839332-851832 GCA_009823505.1 Rhizomys pruinosus
GCCTTCACTTTAAATAGTCCTTGGTGAATTTCAGCACAGTTCACAGCGTGAAATCATTCTGGGGCCACGACTGCAGAAAAAGCATCACCTTGATTTCCCTTTCTACAGGAGACTCACTCCCTTTCTTTTGGGCATAGAATTGTAACACAAGCCTTCCTCTTTCAACTTCCATTACTATACTAACTCCTAAATATATTTATATCCATCAACTATAATATTTATAATACTTTTACTGATGTTTTATGTATTTCAGACATCATTTCTCAGTCCCATTTAGACACATTCCCCCTTTCTCTTCCCCCCACCTCACCCTAGTTTATGCATTCTGCCATACATGTCCTTCATCTTTCTCTCAGTCTTTTTAAAGATTTTCTCTGTAAAGGTCCATTGTTTGGGGCAGAATTTAACTATGTCAGTCTGTTCTTTGACCCAGCCCCTATGTTGTTGTGGTTCTCTCCCCATTGGATTGCTCCAAAATATGCCTATATAAATGTCATATATGTGCCACAGTTATGTCCTCCAGGAATAAACTGTATATTAACTCCAATATATGTTGAGGAGTTCACGTTTTCCCCTTTAATTTTCTATTATTCTAAAATATGGATATGTACTTTTCACCCATATACATTAATTGCCATATCTGAAAGTGTTCGGTAAATTAATTCTAAGACTCATTAAGAGATTCACCTTATAACATCACAGTTGCTTTCATATAGAAAGAGATATAACAATAATGTTGCTCAGCTTGTCTTTCAATTGGGAGATTTAGTACTAGCATACACAAATGAGGCAAACCATTCCCCATTTGTTTCTTTGGGACTGTATTACTTCACTTAGCATGATGGCTTCAAGTTCCATCCATTTACCTGCAAAGTTCATGATGTCATCTTCCTTTACCGCTGCATAGAACTCCATTGTGTAGATGTACCACATTTTTGTTATCCACTTGTCAGTTGAGGGGCACCTGGGTTGCTTCCAGCTTCTTGCTATTGTGAAGAGAGCTGAAATAAACATAGCTGTGCATGCATCTTTGCAGTAGAATACATCTTGTGGGTATATACCCAGGAGTGGTATGACTGAGTCAGGTGGTAGGCTCATTTTGAGTTTTTTAAGGGTTCTCCACACTGCTTTCTACAGTGGTTGTATGGGTTTACATTCCCACCAGCAGTGGATGAGTGTTCCCCTTTCCCCACAACTGTATTTTAAAAAACCAACTTTCTAAAGGGGCTTTGGATCCACTCTTATGGAACAAGATATCATCTGTGAACTTTAATTTAAGAGAGAAAGGCAAGAGCAGAGACAGAGAGATTTAATATAATAGCAATATATAGGTCTTGAGGACATGTCACTTCTTGATATGATGGTATTAACCCCTTATTGGCATTTTAACACATATCTTTTTTTAACATATATTATTTTTATGTGTATGAATGTACTGTCTGCATGTAGGTTGGTGCATCCGTGTTGTGCAATGCTGCAGAGGTCAGAAGAGGGTGTTGGATTCCCCTGGAACTGGAGTTAAAGGTGGTTCTTAGCTGCCATGTGGGTGCTGGGAATCGAACCTGGGTCCTCTGCAAGAGCAGTCAGTGCTCTTAACCACTGAGTCATCTCTCCAGCCCCTAGCACATATCTTTTATTCCATATTTTAAAGTCTATAATGCTTTGACTTTACATCATCTACACATGTAGATAATTACTGTGGTACCTATTAGATTTCTAATCATGTAAAATGGTATCTAATCACAAAGCCAAAAGAATTCTGCTAATTAATGACATTTTAATATAAATATGAGCCACTTCTGAGCACTAGAACTGGCCTTTACCATGGCACAAAGGTGTACGAGGAAAAGACTGGAAAGGGCTTGCAAGTTCAAACCAAGGTAGTCTCCTGAATGGAAGCAATCTGCTTCGGAGGGCAGTATGTTTCCTTCCTGAAACTGTCTTCATGGGGTCCAACTTATTTGAAACTCTCTTCATTTATTATTGTGGTCAACTAAAATTTTTGAACTAATTTGATCATAGATATTATAGGGAGGCTATGCAATCTCAAAACTGTAAGTGATTGTACTTAGGGAGTAAACAAAGGATGTAGATGTTATAGGGAGGCTATGCAATCTCAAAACTGTAAGTGATTGTACTTAGGGAGTAAACAAAGGATGTAGATGTTATAGGGAAGCTACGCAATCTCAAAACTGTAAGTGATTGTACTTAGGGAGTAAACAAAGGGACGTAGATGGGAAAGTGTTGACAATTTCTTTAAAAAACATAAACAGAAGCTGGGTGTGATGGTACACCCCTTTAATCCCAACACTCAGGATGCAGAGCCAGGTGGATCTCTGTGAGTTCAAGGCCAGCCTGGTAAAGGGAGACCCTGTCTCAAAAAAAGAAAAAAACATAAACAGAAGTCTTTTAGAATGAAAGTCTTGGCTAATTGTTTTTTCTTTTTAATGTTTTCACATCATCTAGTGGATGTATCAGCAGCCAGCAGGTGATAAGAGCAGTTATATTAATAGTAGTAATTGTAGTTGTAGGTAAGTACACTAAGACTGACCACCTCTTATTCATTCAGATGGCTGTTATTTTTTTCCAAAGCCAATTTTATTGAGGCTTTGTGCATTTCATACAAAATTCCCAATCAAATCTAGATCCATTCCCCCTTTCTTGACCCCCCCACCCCACCAGAGCTCAAGCATTCTGCCAAACAAGTTTTTCATCTTTTTCTCAGTCTCTTTTAAAATTTTCAATGCAGAAGTTCACCGTTTCAGTTAGTTCTTTGGCCCAGTCTCTGTTGCTGTTGTTCCTTCCATTTTGCATCACTCCAAAATATGCATATATCAAGATTATGGTATCATAGGTTGTAGCATCTTCAGCTTATGATTTCTTTTTTTTTTTATTAGGCTGAAAGATGTCATGATTTCCTTAAGGAAGTGTTTGAAGGCTCCTCCTTGGCAAGCCCAAACAACCATCAGTCCTGCCCTTGTGCTCCACACTGGGGTCTTCCCATGGTCACCAAATGAGGTCCAGTAAAGATGGCTGTTATTTTAGGGGGCTCTTTTTGAGACAGGGTCTCCCTTTAGTCCCAGCTGGCCTGGAGCTTGCTTTGTAGACCTAGCTGGAATTGATCTCACAGAGATCCACCTGCCTTTGCCTCCCAAGTGCTGGGATTAAAGGCATGCACCATCACACCCGGCGGCTGTTATTTTTTAATAATGACAATTCCATGTATTAGAGAGGATGTGGAGTAACTGGTACAATGTTGGTGTGCATATGAAAAGGTACAGTATGGTAGGCCCTCAAGAAATGAAAAGTAGAATCACTGCATGATCCCACTGTTCTATTTCTGGATGGGTTACCAAAATAATTCAAATAAAGTTCTTAAATTTTGTACAATAATTTTCATAGACCCATTATTCACAATAGCTAAAATTTGAAAACAACTCCGGTCTCCACCAACAGGTGAATAGACAAGTAAGATATAGTTAAGTGTATAAAGTGGATTATTCAGCCTTAAAAAACAGAGGAGATTCTGAGGAATGCTACAATATGGATAAACCAGGAGGGCATTATGCTAAATGAAATTAGTCACTTACACACAGAGAACCATAAAGTGACTCTCCTTACATAAAGTATGGAAAGTATTCAATATCACGGAATAGAAGTGCTGGAAGGGCCCAGTACTCAGGAGGCAGGGGCAGCCAGATGTCTGAGTTCAAGGCCAGCCTGGTCTACATAGAGAGTTCCAGGCCAGCTGGGGCTACAGATAGACCCTGTGTCAAAAAAAAAAAAAAAAAAAAGTAGAGTGGTGGCTGCCAGAGTCTGGCTGTGGTGAGATGTCACCACACCTATGTGTACAGCCTGCTTCATGAAAGAAAAAGACTTCTGGAAGTGGGTGTTGCTGTGCTGTACATATGAATGTAACATATTTTAAAGTGATTAAGATGGTAAATTTTATGTTATGAATATTTTACTGAAGTAAAGAAAAGTAATCGTGCTTGCTCCTGTTGCTCACCTGCTATATGCTGTCTTTCCTGAGCTTTTAAACTCCAACTATTCTGTTGGAGCTTTATAACCACTCTGTATAGTCAGTCATTTGCCTCTTTTTCAAAAATGAAAAAGCTGAGACCCAAGGCTCAGAGCTACACACATACACACACACACAAACACACACACACACACACACACACACACACACACAATTGCCAACACCCACACTGGGAAACCAGCATAAGCAGGCATGACTCTGCTTCATCTTCTAATAATCTTTCCATTCTGCCTTCTAATTTGAGAGGAGCACCTTAAAGCAGCCCCACGAGGATGAAGGGGGTGGGAGAGGGCTGCTGAACTAGACTTGTTTTGTCTGATGAGTCATCTTTGTCTTGTGTCTGGTAAAAATGAAGTTGTTTTGTCTCCCTGTAGCCCTGAGAGGTATTTAAGGTTGTATCCAGAGATATCTTGAGTTTGTCATCTTTGTCTGACTATAAAAATAAAACCAAATGGCATGCTGCAGGTACCGGTACACAGAGAGAGAGAGTGGATGGAGATGGAAGGGGGAAGGCAGGTAGAAGGGCAGTGATGACAGGAAGTTTCCTAGCCAGAGTGTTGCAATGCCTGCCTTCTTCCCTGCTATGTCTGTCAGACACACATTCCCCTAGAATGACTGGAACTAGCTCCCTATATTCAGGCCCTTTCCCACATGTAGTATACCTGTGGGAAAGGTAAGCGTAAAACCATGACAACAAAAACCTATAAATTCAACGCATACTGTCCCAGCTTTTCCTTTTGTACTGGCTTTGCAGTATCTTCAAGATTTCATCTTCATAACACAAGTTCCTTGTAAAAATCGCCTGAATGTCTCTGTCCCTCTTAGCCTTAGCAAACCCATTTGTTATTCAGCAATTTTCTATGGAATGCTTATGATGAGCCAGGCACTATTTTCTTAGGTTCTTGAGATATATTGGTGAACAAACAGACAAAAAGGCCTCATCTTGAGAAGTTTCCATTCTAGCAGGAATAGGCAGGAAATAAACAAAATACGGTATAAATGAGTAAATTATTTTTAATTGTTTATTTTCTTAGAAGAACATTAATGGGATATAAAAGCAGGAAGGAGTTGGGCAGAGCAGTTAGACCAAAAGAGCTAAAGGGAGAAGGAAGAAGTATGCTCTGCAACGTTCATTTTTTTATGAGAAGAAAAGTCATTGAAAAAATCAGGGTAAAGACTTGAGGTTGATGAGAGTAAGCCATACAGGAGAAAGAGTAAAGCACTGACAGGTGAAAGAGAGAAGAGCTGACAGGTGAAAGAGAGAAGAGCTGACAGGTGAAAGAGAGAAGAGCTGACAGGTGAAAGAGAGAAGAGCTGACAGGTGAAAGAGAGAAGAGCTGACAGGTGAAAGAGAAGAGATGACAGGTGAAAGAGAAGAGCTGACAGGTGAAAGAGAAGAGCTGACAGGTGAAAGAGAGAAGAGCTGACAGGTGAAAGAGAAGAGCTGACAGGTGAAAGAGAAGAGCTGACAGGTGAAAGAGAAGAGCTGACAGGTGAAAGAGAGAAGAGCTGACAGGTGAAAGAGAGAAGAGCTGACAGGTGAAAGAGAAGAGAGCTGACAGGTGAAAGAGAAGAGATGACAGGTGAAAGAGAAGAGCTGACAGGTGAAAGAGAAGAGCTGACAGGTGAAAGAGAGAAGAGCTGACAGGTGAAAGAGAAGAGCTGACAGGTGAAAGAGAAGAGCTGACAGGTGAAAGAGAAGAGCTGACAGGTGAAAGAGAGAAGAGCTGACAGGTGAAAGAGAGAAGAGCTGACAGGTGAAAGAGAAGAGATGACAGGTGAAAGAGAAGAGCTGACAGGTGAAAGAGAAGAGCTGACAGGTGAAAGAGAGAAGAGCTGACAGGTGAAAGAGAAGAGCTGACAGGTGAAAGAGAAGAGCTGACAGGTGAAAGAGAAGAGCTGACAGGTGAAAGAGAGAAGAGCTGACAGGTGAAAGAGAGAAGAGCTGACAGGTGAAAGAGAAGAGCTGACAGGTGAAAGAGAGAAGAGCTGACAGATGAGAGAGGGGAGAACTGACAGGTGGAAGAGAGAAGAGCTGACAGGTGAAAGAAGGAAGAGCTGACAGATGAAAGAGAGAAGAGCTGACGGATGAGAGAGGGGAGAGCTGATGGATGAGAGAGGGGAGAGCTGATGGAGAGGCCTTAGTCAAGAGGGTGTGAGGGTTTGAGCTGTGAGGACACAGTGTGAGGGGAGAGGGTGGTGGCGGAGACTGGCTGATGGTGGAGGATGGGATCCACACAACCATGGAGGCCGCAGTGTCCTCAGGGCAGTGTAATGGCTGTGGAAGTTACTCTGAATGAAATCAAGTACCCCTTGAATTTAATAAAGAGACCATGCATTCTTCTCTTTTAGCAAAAAAGTAAACCCAGGGGCTGGAGAGATGGCTCAGTCAATAAAGTGCTTGCCACACAAGCACAAGGACCTGAATTGGGTCCCCTAAACCCTACATTTTAAAAATCCACATGCAGTAGTACAAGTTTGTGCTCCCAGGACTCAGGAGGCAAGTCAGGGAGATCACTGGGTGTTCACTAGCTACCCAGCCTAGCCTAACCAGTGAGCTCCAGGCCAAAGACAGACTGTCTCTAAAATAAGACAAATAGTGTCTGAGGAACAACACCCAAGGTACACACACACACACACACACACACACACACAGAGGAAGTATATATCAATTCAACATTTCGAGGGAAAGATGGCTCAGCAGTTAAGAGCACTGACTGCTCTTGCAGAGGACCTGGGTTCGATTCCCAGCACCCACATGGTGGCTAAGAACTGTCTTTAAGCTGAGTGTGTTAGCACATGCCTTTAATCCTAGCACTCGGGAGGCAGAGGTAGGTAGATCTTTGTGAGTTCAAGGCCAGCCTGGACTACAGAGTGAGTTCCAGGCCAGCTGGGGCTACAGGGAGACCCTGTCTCAAAAAGATGAAAAAAAGATTTTGTATTATTTCCAATTATAAAAATGAACTATGACAAAAAAAGAGAAAGAAATACCATCATAGGAAGGCTCAATGACCTTTACAATTTAATCTTCTATATTTGTGTTGCCACCATACAGAGTGGAGGAGTCTTCCCTAAGATCTCTTCTCTTGAAAGCTGAGATTTTCATCCTAATCACTAGCTATCCCTGAACTATTCGATACCTTTTTAGAAGTGCACATAATCTCACCATAAGATACAGCCGGAGTGACATGCTGCTTTTCCATGCTAACAATAGGAGCATCCAGCCCTGTGGGATCACCAACTCTATCTTCTACTTGTGTAACTGTTACGGATGACAGCCTATGTCTCCACAAACCCAAGACCTCTATGGAATCAAAACCAAACAACTTATCCCAACCAAAATTTGGGGGTTTTTGTGTCTAAGGCATCAGGAATCTAGTTTAAAGCCACAATTTATCTTTTTGCTTTTCCAAGTTAATATCTAAGTGTAGTGATTCCCCCCCTTTGGTTCTCTTTTATATGCTAATTATTTAGTCATTAAATGGGAATGAATAGGTAAAATAAAATTTGTAAACATTTGAAGGAAAAATGCTTTTATTAAGATGAAGACCATGGAGGGGGGCAGGGGATAGAGAGATGGCTCAGTGGTTAGGAGCACTAGCCGCTCTTGCAGACGACCTAGGTTCCATTCCCAACACCCACTGGCAACTAACAACCATCTGTAACTCCAGTTCCAGGATATCTAATCCCCTCTTCTGGCTTCTGTGGTCATTGTACAACATGGGTGCACTTACATACATATAAACATATATATATAAAGTAAATTTTTAAAATAATTTTTAAAAATTAAGATGGAGAATATCCTTTTCCTCAACACTCATCTTGGAAAGCTTTATTCAAAGATGCGCCGAAAGGCTGCTCAGGTGAAGTGTGAAGCCCCAAACACACTTGAGTAAAAGAGGTAGTTGAGTGTTTGAAGAGAAAGTCCAGTAGGTAAACAGCCTGCTGCATAAGCATGAAGACCTGAGTTCATATCCCTAACACCCATGTAAAAAGCCTGGTCTGGTAGAGCATGCCTGTAACTCCAGCTCTGGAATGGGGAATCAAGTCAGTAAACTCCAGGCTCAGTAAGAGATCCTGTATCAAAAAATAAAGTGGACAGTGTGGACAGTAATACAGGAAGATATTGGATGTTGGCCTCTGACCTGTACATGCAAGCATACACACACACACACACACACACACACACACAAACACACACATACACACACATACACACACATACACACACACATACACACATACACACACATACACACACACATACACACACGCATACACACACACACATACACACATACACACACACACAGCATGTCAGCAGGTACATACACAAATACATATACACATACATGCATACATACATAACTAAATTTAGAAAGAATAAAAGATAGCTGATGGAATACCAAATGCAATAGATTTCAGGGAAAGAAATTAGAGGATAAAACAGAGGTATTCCTTAAGAAAAAGAAGAAGCCAAGAAGGCCAAGTAATCACCAAGGGGAAAAGGGTAGAGAGAAGTTGGCATGCCCTGTAATAGAGTGACCAAGGGGACACCAAAAGGGGCAGACATGGCACAGTGGAGCTCTGCAGCCCTTGTCATCTGCCACTGCCTCCCAATTAGCCTACTAGGGGACAGCTATCGCAGAGGTTTATGCTTACTAAGTTACTTAAACTTTTAAAACTCAGCCTTGAGGAGATACAGCTATGTAGTCTAGAACACGCAGTTATCCATAATAAAAAATAATGATGCTCTTTAAGGCCTTGAGTGGCTCACAGTGCTTTGCTGTCATTGTCTCTTCCAGGGAGCCCTAGGTCACAAGTGATGACATCACCAAGGCAACAAGAGAGCAAGTGGCTTGAAAGTGAAATGTTGGCTCTACCACAGAGCAGTGTCCCAGCAAGAGAGAGCTCGGAGGAGACCCTGCCTCCGAGTGCTCAGGAAGAGAGGAACGGAGGATGCTGGAAACCTTCCTCTGGCCTCCCCATACATGCACGGGCACGTGTACCCATGCACACATATGTGCCCACACACTACACACACACACACACACACACACACACACACACACACACCAATCATGCCTACATAGGCACAAAAATAAATTGATTTAAATTATTATTTTAAACTATGAACACTATGGAGGGTGCCATATCTAAGGTTTTGAAACTGCAATTGGAATGGCAATAAAATGTAATAAACAGAAATAAAAATAAGTCTCAGAATTCTGGTCAGACCCTATTCACCCTTAATGCGTTTTCAGTGGCTAAATGGGTATTTTTCACAGATAAGAAACCACTTTATACCAGTTGCGACTTGTTGATGTGATTAAGAAATCTAACCCTTGAGGCTAGAGAGGTGGCTCAGTGGTTAAGAGCACTCTTGCAGAGGACCTGGGTTCGGTTCCCAGCACCCACATGGTGGCTAACAACCATCTATAACTCCAGTTCCAGGGGCTCCAATTGCCTCTTATGATCTTCACAGGCATTGCATGACTTAACATGCATGCAGGCAATATACTCATACACATAAAATAATAATAATAATAATAATAAATAAAATATTTTTAAAGCAATTTAGCTCTTATGAAGCAACATGTCTGAAAAGAACTGGAAAGCAGAGGGTTGCCCCACCCCCCAGACAAAAGGTAAGCTTATCCCTTCCTCTCTTATGTGAAATAAAGACATAGTTTGAGAACACACCTGCCTCTTTGGCTCAATAATTAGGTCTTGTCTGGCTGTAGTATAAAAATAGATATTCCTCTGTCTGAACATGAAAATAGCACTTCACCAACAAAAGCAAAAAGTTTCAAGGCTAAAAAGATGTTTACTTTTGTGAAAAAGTCTTTTCCTCTAAGGATAATTTGGGGATTGTGTAGGTGTTCCGGTAAGGGTAAGCAGGTATATAACTCTCTGAGACATGGAGACTTATGAGCACACTTCCTGCTAAGAGCTAAGCAGTCACATGTGAGGTTGGGAGTATGGGTTGCTGTCAAGGGAATCTTTCTCTTTTGAAAGCTGAGGTTGTTGAAATGATAGTGACTGGTGTTTGAAACGCTTTACAGGCATTCATTCAGCATTTATCAATTCAGCAAATACTTTTTTATTTTTTATCAATTCAACAAATACAAATAAAGACCCACCTGGCACTGTTGGTTCCTGCAATACACCGATGAACAAATGAAAATCTCTGCCCTTGCAGAATTTTTTAAGAAAAAATAACATATAAGCTGACATGGCAATACAGTCCTACAATCCCAACACTTGGGAGGTGAAGGCAGGACATCTAGAGTTCAAGGCCCTCCTCAGTTGCATAATGAGTTTGCAGCTAGACTGGGCTACGCAGGAGACCCTATCTCAAAATAAATAAATAAATAGCTGGAGAGATAGCTCAGCAGTTAAGAGCACTAGCTGCTCTTACAGAAAACCCAGGTTCAAATCCCAGCACTCACATGGTAGCTAACAATCATCTGTAATTCCAGGTCCAGGGATACAACATGCTCTTCTGTCCTCTGTAGGCATTGTACAACACATGGATGCACTTACACACATGCAGGAATGACACTCATACACATAAAAAATAAAATACATAAGTAAGTATGGTTATGATATAAAATATCTGTAGTGCAGAATGTCACAAATGAAACAGGAAGGCATTGACAAACTTACTGTGAGGGGTGAGCTAGAAAACACGTAGTCTGTGGACCAAATTGTCTCTCAACTCTGCAGTCAGATCCAAGCCATAAGATATAAATGTGGCTGGGTGTGGTGGCACACACCTCTAATCCTAGCACTCAAGAGTCAGAAGAAGGCAGATCTTTGTGAATTCAAGGCCAGCCTGGTCTACAGAGTGAGTTCCAGGACAGCTGGGGCTACAGGGAGACCCTGTCTCAAAAAGACCAAAATTAAATAAATAAGAAGAAGCTAAAGGAAATCACCAATTTTAAATAGGATTATCAAGGTGAATCTCATATAAAAAAAGTTCAATTAAGAATCAAAAGAAGGGGGCTGGAGAGGTCGCTCAGTGGTTAACAGCATTGGTTGTTCTTGCAGAAGAGCTGGGTTCAATTCCCAGCACTCACAAAACAGCTAACAACCATTTGTAACTCCAGGTCCAGGGGATATGACACCCTCTTATGGCCTCCATGGGCATTGCACACACAGATGTACTTACATGCAGGCTAAATACACATACACACAAAATAAAAATAAATACTTTAAAAGCTCTTTGCATATGGACGTGCTATGAAGGAGGATTGATTGAAGCCTCAGTGAGAACAAAGGCAGCGCTTCTCTGAGGTCTGCGGGCTCATCAGAATGTGAAAAGAGTACGTGAAGCCCATGAACCTAAGGGAGCCTCGGTGGTAGCAGTATGTGAAACTCATTTTCATTTCATTTCAGATGCACTCTGCATGTAAGACAATTTGGAATAACTTATTCCTCATCTCGTCCCACAAAAATATTTCTGGGCATAGACAAGGAATTTAAAGTAAACTAAACCTTCGGGAAAATTCAAAGCATAAACACATATTCAGGACACTAAGACCTCACTCCCCTCAAATCCAATCCCACATTTTCTCCACTCATGTAAAGTACACCTCAGCCCACCTAAAACCCTTCTGGCTGCCAGAACACAGTGGCCCTCCATATGTCAGGAATGACAGGGCCCGTGTCTATATATGCATGTGAATGGCAATTAGTCTCTTCTGCTAAATTGAAAGCGTCCCCTCCTTCATCTTCCCTGAGAACTAGCAAGTTCCTGATCTGGCCAGATATTCATCTATACTGGGTAAATAAATGAAGCCTTCTGGAAGTCAAAGGAAAAAGAAAAATACCATGTTCAAATATTTGCAAAGTCTCTACATTAAAAACAGATTTTCTAGGAAAATCACAGATTTTGAGCAAAATTTATCTCATGGGTAGTCAAAAAGAGAATAAATTATAGACAGCATCCTTATACAGATCATTAATTATTCATTTTTTAACAGCTATTTCTTTTTTTTTTTTTTTTGATCTTTTCAAGACTGGGTCTCCCTGTAGCCCCAGGTGTCCTAGAACTCACTGTGTAGACCAGGCTGGCCTTGAACTCACAAAGATCTGCCTGCCTCTGCCTCCCAAGTGCTAGGATTAAAGGTGTGCACCACCATGCCCAGCAAACAGCTATTTCATTTTTTAAATAATTTTTTTTAATTTTATTTATTTTTTATGTGTATGAATGTACTGTTTGCATGTAGGTCTGTGCACCCACCTGTGTCATGCAATGCCACGGAGGTCAGAAGAGGGTGTCAGATTCCCCTGGAACTGGAGTTCTGGAATTGGAGTTACAGATGGATCTTAGCTGCCATGTGGGTGCTGGGGATCAAACCTGGGTCCTCTGCAAGAGCAGTCGGCGCTCCTAACCACTAGGCCATCTCTCCAGCCCGAACAGCTATTTCTTAAGGCATCCCTAGGTACATGG
>VZQC01008149.1:856832-984406 GCA_009823505.1 Rhizomys pruinosus
TCCACATGGTCAGGTTCTTCACAGCCAACAGCCCACTCTCTGGTACAAAATAACTATATTAGTCACTTTTCTGTTGCTGTGATAAAACACCATGACCAAAGGAACTTATAAAAGGAAGAGTTTGAGCTTACAATTAATGGTTCCAGGGAATTAGAGTCCATTGTGGCAGGAGGCATGGCGGCTGGATCTGGAGCAGCAAGCCGAGAGTCACCTCACAAAGAGCACAGGAAGCAGAGAGAGGGCGACTGCAGACCATGAGGCCCGTCAAACTCACCAAGCCTGCCCCCAATAACGTACTTCCTCTAGCACAGCCACACCCTCTAAGACCTCCAAAAACAGCGCCACCAACTGGAGACAAATGTCTGAATACTTACAGCCTATGGGGGACACTCATTCAAACCACCACAGTCCCCAACTATGTTTCTGGCACAGCATATTCGTGACAATGAACCAAAAAGTTTAAGAGATATGGGAGAAATAATACAGATGACCCTGCAAAATTGAGAAAGGATGGACTATTCAAAAATTATCCTGGAACAACTGATTATCTTTAGTGTTAAAAATTAACTTACTGGGAAATAGCAGGGAGTGAATGTAATCAAAACAAATTGTATGAAATTCTCAAAGAATTAATAAAAATAAATTTTTAAATGAAAAAAAAAATGATCTCTGTTTGAAAATAACACCCAGTAGGGGAGAGAGGACCACTCTACAAATAACCACATCACAGGATGAAAGTGAGACATGCCAACACAGAAGATTAAGATTAAGAACCAGGACAAAGCCAGGGTGGAAAAACAAAGGCACTGCTGCATGAGCTGCTGCTGCTTTTTTAAACTTATTTATTTATTTATTATTTTGTATGTGTATGAGTGTACTGTCTGCATGCAGATTGGTGCACTCATGTTGCACAATGCCACGGAGGTCAGAAGAGGGTGTCAGATTCCCCTGGAACTGGAGTTAAAGACAGTTCTTAGCCGCCATGTGGGTGCTAGGAATTGAACCCGGGTCCTCTGCAAGAGCAGTCGGCACTCTTAACCACTAGGCCATCTCTCCAGACCCTCTTTTTTTATTTTTTTATTTTTTTATTATTTTTATGTGTATGAGTGTACTGTCTGCAGGTAGGTTGGTGCACCCGTGTTGTGCAAGAGTGGCTGCTTCTTTTTTAATATTTTTTTATTTTATTTATTTTGTATGTGTATGAATGTACTGTCTGCATGTAAGTTTGTGCACCATGTAGTGCAATGCCTCAGAGGTCAGAAGAGGGTGTCGGATTCCCCTGGAACTGGAGTTAAAGATGGTTCTCAGCTGCCATGTGGGTTCTAGGGATCGAACCCGGGTCCTCTGCAAGAGCAGTTGGCACTCTTAACCTTAACCGCTAGGCCATCTCTCCAGCCCCGAGCGGCTGCTTCTTAAGTAGCACATCAACGAAGGACAAATAAGAATGTATCCTGTTTCTATGCCAAGTGTCCTAAGTACATATCAAACTTGGTACCTAGGCAGGGGGTTGCTCTATTGCAAAGTTCTTACCTAGGACAGGGATTCTTGAACTCTGGTGTGACTGCTTTTCCCCTGAGAAAATTTTACATGACCCAGATGGATAGATATAGAAAATAGGTCTACGGGGGGGGGGGGGTTGGACCACTCAGCATTGTGTTTGCCAAACGAGCATTAAAACCTGAATTGATACCCAGCACTCACATAAAAAGCCATGCATGACAGTGTAGCTTATAATTCCACCACTGGATCAATAGAGCTAGGAGGGTCCTTGGGACTTGCTGCAGCCATCCTAGGCTAATTGGTGAGTCCCAGGTCCCAGTGAGAGACCCTGACTCAAAGCACAAGGTAGATGGCTCCTGAAGAACAACACCTGAGGTTGACCTCTGGACTTCACACACAGCTGCACACTCGAGAGAGAGAGAGAGAGAGAGAGAGAGAGAGAGAGAGAGAGAGAGAGAGCAAGTTCCTATCAGACAGAGCAAGAAAGTCTTCTGTGACAAGAGGTATCTCATGGGATTTCAGCAGAGAATGCATTAGCCAATGCCTTATTTAATACTAAGTAAATTCACAGAGGCAAAAATAATTACAAAGCAAAGAGAAAATGTTGATGATCAGGTGAACAAAAGAAGAATACTGTGTGAAGTGGTAGGTGGCTTTAAATGCCTGCCTTCTGCATTTAGAGGTGCTAGCAAGCAGAAGAAGCAGTTGCAAGCTTTTAAACTGAACAGAGAAGTGATGTGAAAGAAATAAGCAGTACTTAAGAAGGTGGGAAGGTTACTCTCGGCAACTTGATAGGATCTAGAAGCACCTAGGAGATGAACTTCTGGGCATGTCTGTGAGGGAGTTTCTAGATTAGGCTCTTTGAAGTACGAAGATCCGCCCTGAATGTGGGCAGCACCACCCCATGGACTGAGGTCCTGGACAGAAGAACTGGGAGGGTACACTGAGCAGCAGCGTTCATCGCTCTCTGCCTTGTGTTGTGCATGGAACGTGACTAACTGCCTCACACTTCTCTGTGCCTTTCTTGCCACGATGGAAGGTGCCCTCAAACTATGACCCAAAATAACCCTCCGGAAGTTGCTTGTGTCCGATATTTTGTCACACAAATTAGAAGATTAGATAAGACAAATGGGTTAGATTTGGAGTAAGGAAGAATATCTGGAACTGTGGTCATAATTCAGTGCTCAGTGTTCCAACCCAGCATTTGACCTGTCAATGTCTAAGCTTAATTTTCAGGTTTTGGCTTCTCTTTAAAATTATCTGAAGACCTCAGACTGTGATTTATCCATGACAATGGGAAGCTGCTACCTTCGGACAAACCACGTTTTTCCTACTTCCCAAGTCCCATGAGCTCCCTCTTGTCTTCCTGATACAAATGCCAGGGCAGCTGTCTGTGTGCTCACGTACATGCAAGTGTATGTGTGTGTTGTGTTCTTTCAACACTTACTTTTATTCTATGTGTTTGAATGTTTGTTTGCATGTTCGTATGTGTACTATGTGCATTCCTGGTGTCTGTGGAGTCTAGAAGAGGGCATTGGTCCCCTGGAACCCGAGTTACCAAGGACTGTGATCCACCATGTGCATGTTGGGAACCAAACCCAGGTCCTCTGTAAGAGAGGCAAGGGCTCTTCACTGAGCCATCTCTCCAGCCCATCTCTATGTGTTCTTACTTCTGACCTTCTCCTTGAATTCACATGGCCTCCCAGGGTCTCCAGGGCAATTGCATTCATGAACATGAATCCAGACAAGAAGACAGCAGGCTGCATGACAAGGGCTCTCTCTCATCAGGATCGACAGCCACGAGTAAGAGCATGTCTATGGACATGTTCAGCCTTCATTTTTTCCAAGTCCCAGTCAACATTACTATACAATATAAAAAGTGCTGAAATGGGAAATTGTAACTATGAAAATTTTGACTTTATTTCCTCAAAAAAGCAACTATAGCTGGGCATAGTTGTGCACGCCTTTAATCCTAGCACTTGGGAGGCAGAGGCAGAGGCAGGTGGATCTTTGTGAGTTCAAGGCCAGCCTGGTCTACTGAGTGAGTTCCAGGACAGCTGGGGTTACAGGGAGACCCTGTCTCAAAAAGTCAAAAATAAACAAACAAACAAAAAAAAACCCCAAACTTAAGGAAGTGATAATGAAATCTCTACAAAACACTCCATTGCCAGTACAGGGATCACATAGACATCCATTGCCAGCACAAGAATCACAGACATCCATTGCCAGTACAGGGATCACATAGGCATCCATTGCCAGCACAGGGATCACACAGACATCCATTGCCAGTACAGGGATCACACAGACATCCATTGCCAATACAGGGATTACATAAACATCACTTGGTGTCCCTTCCAGTGGCCTGTCACCTGATGCCACTGTGATGCCACCAAGTCCTAAATGGGCTTTCCTAACATTCTAGAACACCAATCCAGCTGTAGAACTCATGCATAAGAGCATTGAAATCTCTACATATCCTAAATCTTTCACTATGGAACAACAAAGCACAAGCACTGTAGCTCAAAACCAAGAACCCACACCCAAGCCCCTGGAACAGGATTTCTGGAATCAGAACCAGACTTCTCAGTTCCACTAGCGGCTGAAAACAGCTTGCTCTGGGAACTTAACACTACAGCCAAAAAAGCACCAGACAGATTTGGAGGAAGGCAGCTTTTGGATAATAACAGCAAAATGACCTCACCCAAGAGGAGGCTGCAGTGTGAACTTCTGTTCCCCAGGGTATGACACATCCTGCTAGTCAAATGCACAGAAACACAAAGAAGTCCAGCTGCATCTCACTTGGACAAGAGACTGAAAAGCCAGGTGCTTTGATAAACTGGGCACTGTGTCTATCCCAGTGTGAGACCAGAGCAAAAGCAGCCCTCGTAGCTCATGTTGCCAGGACACAGCCAACCCCAACGCCCCCAAACCCGATGAGGTTCTGTCTCAGAAAAGACCACATAGGCTCCAGCATAGGCTCCAGGGATTTCTGTGAGCATCTGTATCTGCAGAGCTTCAGCAAAAGATCCTGTCTGCCTGAAGAACATTTTCCTCACAGAGGAAAGTCCACCATTCCTCACAGAGCAGAATATACCACCAGTTCACGTGCAAAAAGGAGGCGTTCTGTATCCTCTGTGTTAAGGAAGGCTCTATGACACAGCTCCAGCAGTATTCAGCCTCCTGACTGGTGGCCATCTTCTTCATTACCATTGTTTATTAAGGACTGTACACAAGGCAAAACCCTATGCAAATGCTGTCCTTTCTCTCAAATTACCTTAAGAGATAGAAAGCATTGCCATCTGCATTTGTCAAATGAACGCATCTAAACAGACAGGCTAAGTAACCTGCCCAAGGTGACTCAGCAGCAGCAGAACTAGGACTTGAAGTCGTTCCAATTCATCAACTGTACAATAGTTCTTCCAGACAGAACAAGGGTTATGAATATACACTCCACCTTCAGAGAAGCTCAAAGTACAATTCAGCGACAGAGACAGTAAATATTGTTCCTGCCTGTATTCAATAGTCTCAGTGATGAGGAAGACGCGCCATCAGGTCTTTTGGATGTGCTGATAGGGTGGTCATCAGGACTGAGTGTCAATAAAACGGCAGGCACTGAAATTCAATTCCAATGTCCCTAGATTTAGAACTTTCCAGGTTCGAAATCAAAGCACAATGAGTATGTGCCTGCATGTAGCTCTCTGAGCTGAAGTGAGACACAGGCATCTTGCACCTTGGCAATGGACTTGGCAGTACATATTGTGGCCAAATCTTAAAACTTTTCCAAACTAAAAGAAAGAAAGAAAGAAAGAAAGAAAGAAAGAAAGAAAGAAAGAAAGAAAGAAAGAAAGAAAGAAAGAAAGAAAGAAAGAAAAAAAGGAAGGAAGGAAGGAAGGAAGGAAGGAAGGAAGGAAGGAAGGAAGGAAGGAAGGAAGAAAAGTTTCCTAGCCATGAAAAACAAAAACAGAAGACAGTGAAACTCCATTCACATACAGGTGCAAAATATCAATGGAGCAGCTGTGGCTTCAAGCCCCTGAGGAAGATCTTAAATCATTCCACCAGAAAACTGTGTGTCTCCTTCTTTGACTTTCAACTTTCATTCCTCCACCTCAAAGGTTCATTCACCTATTAAATTTTGAACCTCAGAGGCTTCTCGTGTACCCCACGTGGCATCTCTTCCATGATTTCTTGCCATAACCCCTCTGGGGCTATCCTCTGCATGACAACAGAGATCACCCCCACATGCCAAGCTGCGCTGCTTTCCAGACACCGTTTCTGATGGGCACAGTTTACACTGTAGCCACTACCACCCTCCCCAGGCACTTGTCCTGGCTGAGCTCTGCCACTGTCACTCAATACCTCCACCAGCAGCATTGTGAGTATGCCCTGCTGCCTGCAGCCGGTGCTTGCCAAAGCTCAGAACATACACAAAAGCGGGCTGTGTGTGTTATACTCGGTCACGTGGGTATTGCTGCTGGCTCTGTATGTCCTAAGGTTCTCAAGAGTTTCAATTAAAATGTCCTGCTCTGATTAAACGAAGCCCCCTCCTACCAAGGATGCAGTGGCCCAGTCCTCTGAGAGTTGGGATGGAGCCACATCTAAGAGAAATGAACAGTCTCTACCAACCATATTACGGAGTTGATCTTGTCTGCCTCGCTTCCTGTCCACTTACAATGAGCTTTTGCTGAGGAGTCCTGGGCCTCTCCTAAAGTACCCGTCCAAGTTATCCTTTAGACCAGTCCAAATTTATAAAGTAAGTCATAAAACAAGGTTCAAACTGACCCAAAAGTAGAGATCTGAATCTAATTGCAAATAAAATAATACTGGGAATTTTGCTAATGTCAACATTGAGAATTAAAAAATCAAAATATAAGATAGTTCTTTTACAAAATTGGATGTCAGCCATATTTCATCACCTATCCTCCTGGGAATGTTTGCGGAAACAGCAAAATGAACTTGGTGTTCTGAAGATCTGTAAGATCTGCATCTTCTCATAGTACCTTGTATGTTTATACATGATGGTTAGTCTTCACTGTCAGATTGACTAGGTTTAGAGTCACAGTGGAAACAACGCCCCCTGTGTGGATCTATGAGAGGGTTTTCAGAAAAGTTAAACTGAAGAAGAAGATTCACGCTGAATGTTCCCTGTACTGTCTCACAGGCTGGAGACTAAATAAAAAGGAGCCATGGGATGAGAGCCAGCATAGCTCTCTCTGACTCTGTATATGTCTCTCTCCTTACTATAGACAGTGTGACCATCTACCTCAAGTTCCGGCCACCATGTCTCCCCACCATGATGACTGTAAACCTTTCAAATATGGGCCAAAATAAACTCTTCCTCCCTTAAAGTTGCTTTTTTTATTTTTAATTTCATATATTTTTATTGATTTTGTGTATTTCATACACATCTCAATAATCTCTGTACCACCCTCCCCATCGGCACCCTCCCACAGCCCCCCCAGCAGTTCTCATGCATTCTGTTATTGATGTTGGATGTTAAGGCCTATCAAGTCTGTGAGAAGAGCTGATCTTAAGGGAGTGACTCTAGATAGGCTGACTAGACTTCAGTGGATGAACTTGCACTGAGGGATGCCTGGGGACCCTTAATTTGCTCCTTGTCAGGTATCTGGTCACAACAAGAAGAAAAGTACCTAATACAAAAACATTAGGAATTGCTTTCTTCATTGTTTTGGAGAACTAAGGTTAAAGTCAGACATGCAAACCATCCATCATGTACGGGTTAAACTGTGTCCTTCAAAATAGGTGTTCAAGCTATTCTATAGGAAGAGGAGTTTAGGACACAGCCACACAAAACACAGAATAAGAAGATGGCAGCTTCTGCAAACCAAACATCGAGCACTCAGAAGAAATCCAAATACCTTGACCTCAAGAACTCTAGAACTATGACAAGATAAATTTCTGTGGTTTAAGCCATCCAGGCTGCAGTATTTGTTGTGGCAGCCCTAGAAACACAAAAGGTGGTTCAGTGGCAGCTGGGACTCTGAGCCCTGAAGGCATCAAAGCCTCTCTGAGCCAGTGACCAGGGCAATGACAACAGAAGACCCACTACCCTCAATCATAGCAGAATTTGCTCCTCTAAGTTCTGTTTGTTTATTTTACTTTAAGTGTATGAGTATATTGTCTGCATGTATGTAAGTACACCCATGTTATACAATGGCCACAGAGGTCAGAAGAGGGTATCAGATTCCCCTGGAACTGGTTACAGATGGTTGTTTAGCTCCATGTGGGTGCTGGGAAACAAATCTCGAACCTGTGCAAGAGCAGACGGTGTTCATAATCACTGAGACATCTCTCCAGCCTCTCCTCTGAGTTTTGAACTTGCTTAGAACATATGATCCCTTTATTCTCTTTCGGAATAAAAATGTCTCACCTATGTAATTGTATTTTGAAAACAGTGACTTAAATAAGGAGATTGGGAGCTTTTTATTT
The DNA here is from genome assembly GCA_009823505.1 of Rhizomys pruinosus. Lineage (NCBI taxonomy): Eukaryota > Metazoa > Chordata > Mammalia > Rodentia > Spalacidae > Rhizomys > Rhizomys pruinosus. The sequence goes on from VZQC01008149.1 coordinate 864,780, forward strand.
TATTTTATTTTTGTCTTTTTGAGACAGGGTCTCCCTGTAGACCCAGCTGGTCTGGAATTCACTCTGTAGACCAGGCTGGCCTTGAACTCATAGAAATCTGCCTGCCTCTGCCTCCCTGGTGCTGGGATTAAAGTCATGTGCCACCATGCCCACCTAGAGATTGGGAGCTTTTTGAGTTGACAATATTCAGATGAGATTTGAGATGTAGAATTGATAATGGACTGGGTTAAACAGCATGCACTGAAGAGGCTAAGGTGGCATGAATGTACTGTGCATGAGGAGGGGAAGACAAGAATTCAGGGCCATAGAGTGGACTGTATTTGAATTGTGACCTCAAAAGGATATGCTCTAGTCTCCATCTCTGGTACCAATGAATATGACCTTATTTGAAAATGGGTCTTTGGGGCTGAAGAGATGGCTCAGCAGTTAAGAGCACTGACTGCTCTTACAGAGGACCCAGGTTCAGTTCTCAGTGCCCACATGATGGCTAACAACCATCTACAACTCCAGTTCCATGGGATCTGAAGCCCTCTTCTGGTCTCCTCAGGTATTGCATGACATGAGTGCACATACATGTAGGCAATACACTCATACACATAAAATAAAAATAGTAAATACTTTAAAAAAAAGAAAAAGGATCTTTGTAAATGTAATCAAGGCAAGATGAGGCCATACTAAACTGTGGTGAACTCAACCCAATGACTGGGGTCCACATAAGAAGAGAAGGGTACACTCAGGGATCAAGAGAAGACACACAGGAAGGAAGGCCCTGTGAAGATGGTGTGGAGATTGCCAGGATGCAGCTACAAGCCAAAGAATCTCAAAGATTGCTGAGAGCCAGCAGAAGTGGTGAAGTCTGGGGAAGACTTCCCGAAAGCATTTGGAAGGAGCAGGTACCTGCTGACACCTCAGTTTTAGCCTTTCAGCTTTCAGAACACCAAGAAAAAGAATTCCTATTAATTTAGGCTATCCAGTTTGTGGCAATAAGCTCCAATAAATTGATGGACACCTCTTAAGCTGCATAAAACTGTAAAACTAGTACTGTTCTAAGCTGGCCTAAGCTCTTATTTTTGCGTATTATGTGGAGGAACCCACCACAACACATTCCAGTAGGTCAGAGGAGAACTGTTTGGAATCTGTTCTCACCTCCCATCTTTATGTGGGTTCTGGGAATTAAATTCATGTCAACAGGCTTGCTTGTCAAGTGCCTTAACCCTCTGAGCCATCTCTCCAGCCCTATTTTTAAATTTTAATTGATAAATGGCATCACATGCTTTTACTGTGTAGAACATGATGCTTTGAAGTGAAGTCATATGCTGCTTAATGATGGGGACACATTCAAGGAAACATGGCTCTATGGAACCACCACTGGATACGTGCTCCACTGCCAACTGAACGATCATCTTGGGTGCATGGCCACACCCATGCATTGCACAATGACTAAATCTAGCAAATTAACAAGTGTATTAACTCACATTGTTATCATTTTGTGGGGAGAGCACAAAACATCTACCATCTTTATATTTTAATATAATATCTTATTAATAAAATAATAACCTTGCAGTAAATAGATCTCATGAAATTTACTCTTGTTTTACTGTAATTATGGACCCTTTGGCATACATGTTATCTCCCCAACCTCATCAGCCTCCAGTTGGACAATTCTACTCTATTTTTGTGAGATCAGCCTTCTTTGAATTCAACATTTGAGTATTTGAGTGAGATCATACAATATTCATCATTTTTTTTTGAGACAGGGTCTCCCTATAACCCCAGTTGGCCTAGAACACACTCTGTAGACAAGGCTGACCTTGAATTCACAGAGATCCACCTGCGTCTGCCTCATGAGTGCTGGGATTAAAGGCATGCACCACCATGCCCAGCTTAAAAGTGATTCTCTGCAAGAGCAGTCAGCACTCTTAACTGCTGAGCCATCTCTCCAGCCCCAGTATTCGTCTTTTTATGCTTGGCTTATTCACTTAACATGATTCCTTCTCCAGGCTTATCCATGTTGTAGCAAGTGGGAAGATTTTATTCTAGTCTCCAGAAAGTACTAGCGTGTGTGTGTGTGTGTGTGTGTGTGTGTGTGTATGTGTGTGTGTCCCGTCTGTCTGCCTGTGTATGCACTACATTTTCTCTACCTAATCCACTGATAGATATACTTAGGTTGGCTAGATCTATATAGGTTGAGTCCATGTTTTTCCTATTATAGATGCCGCTGTGGTAAACATGGGGAGTTCAGGTGTCTCTTTGACATACTGATTTCTGTTCCTTTGGACATTTGTCTAGAAGTGCAATAACAGTATTGTATGGTGGTTCTGATTTTTAATTCTTTGAAGAACCTCTGTGTTTTTTTTTTCCATGATGGTTATACTAAATTTAGAGTCCAATGTACAATATGCAAGGCTTTCTTTTCCTCTATAGCCTCACAAACATGATATTAATTTTTTGTGTGTTCTTGATGGTCATTTATTATGGTTTAGATTTCAAATGTTCCCCCAACATCTCATAGCACTGGCAACAAGTGGTAGAGGTTTTGGGAAGTGGGGCCCAGTGGAAGTTAGGTCATCAGTTCCATCCATGAGTTTAATTTCTCTCTCTCTCTCTCTCTCTCTCTCTCTCTCTCTCTCTCTCTCTCTCTCTCTCTCTCCTGGTCTCTCTCTCTCTCTCTCTCTCTCTCTCTCTCTCTCTCTCCTGGTCACCTTGATGTGAGCAGTCTTCCTCCATCATGCACTTCAGCTACCATGTTCTGCCTTACCACAGGCCCAAAGTGATAGGTCTGTATGATGTATGACCATTAACTAAAACCTCCAAAACTAAGAAAACAAGTCACTCTTTTTTTAAGTTGATTTTCTCAGACATTTAATCACAGCAACTGAAAACTAATACACCATTCTAGCTAGAGTGAGGTAATACTTCATTGTGGGTTTGATTTGCATTCACTGATGATTAGTGAAGTTAATTTTTTTCATATGTATGCCCATTTGTAGTTCTTCTACTGAAAAAAAATGTCTGTTCAAGTATTTTGCCTCTTTTTGAGTGGGTTATTGTTTCTGTACTTTTTCTATTTACTTGAATTCCCTGTGCATTTTGAATATTAATCCCTTATGCTTTTGTCCAAGTTTGCTTATTTTTGTGTCTTTCATAGATTGTGTGTGTGTGTGTGTGTGTGTGTGTGTGTGTGTTTTGTGTGTTCCTGGGGATTGAACTTCAGGCCAGTGCTCTACCACTGGGCTGTATCCCCAGCAGTGACTCATTTCCCACGCCCTCCTATCCTCTCCTTTCCCCTTTACCTTTTCTGTTGTCTGATTTGTAAAACTTCTCTCCTGCTTCACCTATATTATTTTCCTCCCTTTTCCCAAAGCTTTGTTTCCACGGGATCTTCTATGTTTCTGTATTAGTTATTTTTTGTGTCTGTGACCAAAATACTGACAGACACAACTTAAGGGAGGAAAGATTTATTTCAGCTCATGGATTCCACACATCCCAGTAAGGAAGGCATAGTGGAACCAGTGATGTCTATGGTAGTGGAACCAGCAATGTCTATGGTGGCAGGAGCTTGAGACAGATGCTGTGCGCATGGTAGAGGAGCAGGAAATAGAGAGCAGCTGGAATGGGGGCAGGGCTATGACCTTCAAAGGCCCACTCCAGGTGACCTACTTCCTCCAACCAGGTCCTACCTCTTAAAGGCTCTGCAGCCTCCAAAGCAGTAGTACCAGCTGGAGAATGGGCATTCAAAACTCGAGCCTATGGGGAACATATTAGACTTAAGCCATCACAGCTTCCACTCCTGATTACAGTCTATTTTTTGATTCTCTTGCCTATGGTTCCTCCACCAAGTGGGAGGAATATACATTATCTCCAACCTGTTCAAGTTCGGTTCTCATTGTTGTTTTGCTTTTTATGTGCTGCCTGTTCATTGCAGACCTGCTGAGTTCTGTTTCACATCCTCACCCTGGCATCCAGACTGATGGGAATGTTCCTCAGTTAGAAGAAAATAAGACATGGCAAACTGTACTTGATTCTAAGAGCTTCTGCCTGCTTATGATGTATATAGCCTGTTTTAACTGACTAATTCAAGTCAGAATGTTGTAAGTCCCTCACATTTCAGAATTGTTACCACAGCATAATATATTTTCATTGATTACTACCAAGTTTTCTAACCTTCCAGAATTCTCTTTACCTAATAAACAAAGGCCAAATTGCTTAGTCTGTCATAAAATGCATCTAGTCCTAACCAATCTTTCTCCTTTTATTTTTTTCCTTTGAATATTAGTATTAAAAAAAAGAGCAGTTAATTTCAATAGCCACAACACACTCAGCAAAATGCTGCATATGTCCTTCCATCCTCTTACCTATCAATTTTCTCCTCTGTGCCAACCCTCTGCTAACACCTAAGAGAGGGTATGAATGATCCCATGGAAGAACTGGGCAGGGATATGATGGCTATAGTAAACTCCGCGAGAGCACATAGTCAGAAATGAACCCAGGGAGTGTTGACTAAAACTGAGCTGAGAGATCAAGTGCCAGTATGCTGTAGCAGTATATATAGGCAGAAGTCAGAAAAAAAAAAAAAAAAAGAAGTCAGTAACTGATTCAGCTTTGCAGTGAGTAGGATGTACCAGAAAGTGCCAGCAGAAGGATTGACTCCTCTGGGCATTGAAGGGAAGAAATGCCTCAGATTGCTGCAGACATCAGGCCCCTCTCTGGATCCTACTAGTAACAACGATTTTTAATGAATCCTAACGAAGCTTATCTTCTAGGTGCTGCAAAGGTTTTAATACAAGAGACTTTCTTAACTCCCTCCCACAAAATAAGGAGAAATATGATGATGATGAGGTCATTCTCCAGCTGTAGATTGGAACCAGCTGTTATAGAGGTATTCTCTTGTAAAATTGGTAAAACTGCCTTCTTTAATTGACTAATGGACATAGAAACTGTGAAAAGGATTATTCTCTATTCAGAACCAAATATAATGCTAAAGTCTCCTTAAGCTACGCACTTAAGCAAAATATATTAATACAGGAGCTCTGACATCAACAATGGATTATTCTACCAAGGAGATGTTGGCCAGGGGATCCAAGCCCCCACAAAAGGTAAAGGCTCCTTGCCTCCAAACTGGGATATCTGCAGGAAGAGAGGCGATAAGGCCCTGCTGTTGAAGACCTGATATAAACATGGGAAAGATGTATGGAGACCGCACTTGCAAACATACGGATGGTCTCTGGAATGCCAGAGAGTGTTACCAAAGGCCACTAAACCAATAAAGCAAATATAGGTCTCCTTGAGTCAAGCAAGACTCCTCCATCAGCACCAGCTACACCTCATCTGCCTGGAAATACTGTGCAGCAGTGGCAGCCATATGCCTGTATATCCCAAATTTAATTGGCTATTGGCTCTCTCCTTGGAGGAATAACCCACAGCTGATGCCACAAGCTTACATCCCCTAATGGTTAGGAGATGTTATAAACCACATGAAGACCCTGTCATACTCAACAGAAGAAAATGTAATTCATGGATTAACATACCATCCAAACATCTGTGTCTATACCTAAGTAACCTACCATAACAATTACTACTGTTTAAATACCTATATATCGGGGACTGGAGAGATGGCCTAGCGGTTAAGAGCGCCGACCGCTCTTACAGAGGACCCGGGTTCGATCCCCAGCACCCACATGGCAGCCGAGAACTGTCTGAAACTCCAATTCCAGGAGAACTCCAGTTCCAGGGGAATCCGAGACCCTCTTCTGACCTCCGCGGCATTGCACGACACGGGTGCACAAACTTGCATGCAGACAGTACATTCATACACATACGGAAATAAAAAAAAAATTAATAAATACCTATATATCTAATTGCGTGTGCTTCATTAGTAGGATCGAAAGGCTATATATTATACTGTTTAAATACCTATATATCTAATTGCATGTGCTTCATTAGTAGGATCGAAAGGTTATGTCTGGACAAGCTGGCAGCCCATGAAAGAAAACAGCCAGAATTGACTAGAGACCAAGACAACAGCTCCAGAGAAAGTAGACTGTTTTGCTTCTCATCCACCTGTGCCCCTTTTCTAAGCCTAGGGAACAATCTGTGGAAGAGGGGGCGCAGTAGAATGTAAGGGCTGTGATTGGGGTGAATGGTGAAACTACAACAATATAGACTGGACACATTTGATCAACTTGATTGAACATACAAGCCCCCCCCTGCTGGATAGTGGGACCCATGAGCTGTGTGGGTTTGGGCACAACTGCTCGCAAATTGGTTTTACATGAAGGATGCTTGTACTCACAAATTATCACTTATTGTTAAAAAAAAATGAAAACAAAACAAAACAGAACAAAAAAAAACCCAGAAAGATGCAGAAAAGTTACGGCAGAATGCATGATCTGGGAGGGGTAGGGGTGAGGTGGGGGGAAGGGAAGGGGATATATGCCTGAACTGAATTGGAAAATGATGTATAAAATACACAAAGCATCAATAAAAAAAACTAAATAGTAGATCTATGCTAATCATATTACACATTTTAAAAAATTCCATAAAACTGAGAGTCAAAATCCTCAACTTTTACAGGATATAAATGGGATATTCAATTTGTCTTAAACTATCTATCTATAAAAAAAACTTTATTTTGAAGATTTCATAGAAATACATCAATTTTAGTAATAGAGAAATATTTTAGTCAAGTTTTTTTCCGTAACTCTGCAGCCAAAACCCTCTCTTTATTCTCATTGATTTGATGTCACTGCCTGAATCAGTCTTATAAAGCCATCTCAAATAAATGGGAGTGCTAGTTAAAATAAGAAATTAGTATTTGGAGTCTGAGAAAGTTCTTTAACTAACAAGGCCAAATCCTAAAACATACTTTTTTTTTGCTGGCCTAGAACTTGCTATGCAGACCAGGCTGGCCTCGATCCCACAGACAACCACTTGCCTCTGCTTCCCTAGTGCTGGGATTGAAGGCATGACACCACACCCAGCTGCTTTTCTTTTTGTGTGTGTGTGTCTTTTCAAGATAGGGTCCCCCTGTAGCTCCAGCTGTCCTGGAACTTGCTATGTAGACCAGGCTGGCTTTGAACTCATAGAAATCCACCTGCCTCTGCCTCCCGAATGCTGGGATTAAAGGCGTGCGCCACATCCAGCTGCTTTTCTTTTTTAATTTACTTGTTTTTATTTTATGTATGTTTTGACTATATCAAAGTGCACCCATGCATGCAATGTCCATGGAGGCTAGAAGAAAGCATGGGATCCCCTTAAAACTGGAGTTAAGGATGGTCGTTAGTCACCGGGTAGGTACTGGGAACCAGACCCAGGTCCTTTGCAAGAGTAGCAAGTGCTCTTAACCACTGAACCTTCTCTCTAGCCCTAAGAAATGTTTTGCTATATGCCCTGAGTGATCTCATCAGTCCCAGGTCCCTCAGGAGATCATGGGAGGAGAAGTGGTGCCTGTGTCCTCTACACTGTTAAGACCAGATGTGCCCAGAGGCTGGGGAGAAACAAAGACCAACACAGGCGCCCCCTGCTCCTTCCTCTTGAGGAGTCTGCTCACACTCCAGACCATAGCTAAGGAAAAATATCCCATTGTCTGAGGCATAGAGACGTCACATCCCTTCATCCTGTCTCTGGAAAAGTATTTGGGGCAAGTGATTCTGATCGCGGCGTTCCCAGCTGCACTGAGACTTGGTGTGGGCTCTTAGGCAAATTGCCCAGTTTCCTCTGCTACCAAGTTCCCCCAACTGCAAAACAGAGATAATATTTGCTACCTTTCTCTTTCTGTGTTCTGAAAATAAACAAAGCAAATGTTTCTGGGGTACTTGGAAAAATTTGACTGAGGGCCTGTTTGTCTAACATTTTAGCTGGGGATTTTGTTTTTGTTTTCTTCTGTTTTTATCAGTTTTACTTTGGACTAAACTCTGTCATACATTCAGAAAATCTAAATTAAATTCAATTACAACTTTTTGTCTAATGTCAATGGAGCAGTTATAGTATTCAAAGCATTTTGTGCTGGGCACCTAGAGGATAGAAGGGAACTGTTCTCATTTGTCTTCCATTGCTGTGACAAAACACTCTGACCAACACCAACTTGGGGAGGAAAGGGTTTATCAGCTTACATCTCATGTGTCACAGTTCATCACTTAGAGAGCCCAAGGCAGGAACTCAGGGCAGGAACCTGGAGGCAGGAACTGAAGCACAAGCCATGGAGGAATGCTGTTCACTGGCTTGCTCCCTTGGCTCATGCCCAGCCTGCCTTCTTATACAGTACACAACAACCTGCCCAGGGTGGCACCACTCTTGTGGGCTGGGCCCTCCCACACTGCTCAACCATCAAGACACTACTCCACAGATATGGCCACAGGCCAATCCAATCGAGCTAATTCCCCAACTGAGGCTCCCTCAACCCAGGTGTGTCAATTTGACACTAAAGCTATCCAGCACAGGAACAATCTCCCCTTCAAGGAACTTCATAGCTTTGTCAGTTGACTAGCACAAGTGTGAAGCTGGGAGAATTCCACTCTACTTGTTATAGTTAGAGATCTTGGAAAAAAAAATTCTTAACAAGCTTTGTTGTCCTCCTACACAAACCATAATAGCTAGCACTTATTAAGTATCTACTAGAAAGTAAGGGGCATTCTATGCAGTTTACTCATATTAAATTACTTAAAAATTAACAATTAGCCAGGCATGGTATGCACCTTTAATCCCAGCACTTAGGAGGCAGAGGCAGGTGGATCTCTGTGAGTTCAAAGCCAGCCTGGTCTACAGAACAAGTTCCAGGACAGCTGGGGCTACAGGGAGACCCTATCTCAAAAAGACAAAAAAAAAAAAAAAAAAAAATTTAACAATTGCCTCAGATGGATCCTATTACCATTTCCATATTTGTAGCCCCATCTTACAAATAATGACACCAAAACTTAGAGATGTTAGAAACCTTGTTTCTGACATACATTTAAAAAGCAGCAAAGCCAAGATGCAAATCCAAGTTACAAGTTGGTCTCAAATCCTGCAGATTTATCCATTGCACTAAACTAGCCTTTAAATGGGAGCACAGTAAAACCTCCAACAGACTTGTTAGAATCAACTAGTATAATACATGAAAAGCTGTTCACACAGGGCCTGGCACACTAAATATGCAAAATACATAAACATAGCAGTAATGATGAGATGTGCACAGAAATAACCAGAATGCAAGGCTTGATGTGGTTGTTCCTGCTTTTAATCTCAGCACTCAGGAGGCAGAGTCAGGCAAATCTCTGTTCAAGGCCAGCCTGGTCTACATGGTGAGTTAAAAGCCAGAATTCAAAGTAAAAAGTAAGCACAAGTCAGGCATGCTGGAAAATGCCTTTATTCCCAGCACCCAGGAGGCAGAGGCAGGCAGATCTCTGTGAGTTCAAGATAAGTCTGGTCTACGTAGTGAGTTCCAGGCCAGCTGGGGCTATAGGGAGACCCTGGGGGTCTCTAAATAAGTAAATGAATAAGCACAACTACAGTCTCTTTCCCAAGAAAATTCCATTTTATACACCAAATCTCTCCACCCTTGGCTTAGAGAAGGTACCGGGGCTGGGGGAAGAACAGTATGTGAACTGCAGCATCTCTGAATCAGCATACTAGTGCACTATAAGTGGCAACCTAGATTTCCGGAACTTACTGAAATATTAAAGTAGCTGGAGCTGTTTGCTATTAACATTCAAGCTGCATTTATGAGAACAATTTCCAATCGAACTATGCAAAAATGCATCTGCTGTAATTATCCTTCTCTTGTTTAACTCCTATTCCCCAACTGCCCCTGGGGGGGGGGGGGGGGGAACAGTATTAGTCACTTTTCAAAGTCTTAAAATAAACCTCCCCCAAAAGGGACCCTTCTTATAAGATCTCTCAGTGTTGTTTGGAAAAGGGAGAAATGCATGAAGAGCCAAGTGCTTACATTCTGGCCAAGTTAAGAGCCTGTGAGAAGAAGAGCTTAGGGGAGGGCTGCTCACTCCAGTCACGCAGCAGAATTAGCTCTCTCCCTTTGGGTCTGCACTGCCTGCAAAGCTCAGCAGCACTGAGGGAGAGAGATCCAGGAATCTGCAACAAAAACGATGACAGCCTGAAACACCCTCTGGTGCCAACCTCCAAATTCTCATCTGTCACTTCAGACCCGGACTGGCTGACAGAGCAGCAGAATTTCAACTCCAGTAAATTTGAATGCGCTTGTAGGCAAAGAAGCCAAGCTAACGAGGAAGGGGATTGAAAGAGTTTCTCTTGGGTGTTTGTCAAACTTCTATTTCCTGGCTGTGTGCAAAAAGGGGATTCAACTGTAGCTTCAGTCTTCTACCAAAGCCCTGGATCCAGCCACCTCTCAGAAGGTAAATGTTCATAAATTTGCTCCATTTGTTCAAGTGCATGTGTTAAGCTGATTTCCATGATCTGATAAAGCTGTTTAATATTTTACTTAAATAATACAAAGCTATTTATATGTTTTAAAGCTCTACTTTATGTAATTTAAAGAAAAAAAACTCCCTAGAGAATTTTATTATTTGCAGTTGTGTTTCTTTTTTTTCCTACAAGATTAAATATCACATATTAATAAATGATAATTTTAATAAAAACGAAGAAGTCTAGAATTGTTAGTCTGAGCAGCATTCTGATCTCAGTAAAGCTTGAATCTTAAAATGTGTTTGGTAGAAATATTCTACTAAATATGTGAAATAAAGCATACGTAAAGCTTCAAAATCAAATAGTTTGTATGTTTTCAAATAGTTTTTCATACTTTAATTATCTAGTTATCCAAGCACGATCGCATAGCTAACATCAATGCAGAATTGAAACATTTTGTTTTTCTCAGAATTGGGAAAATCTCTCTGATACTATATTCTTGTTTGGTTATTTCTGAGTTATCCATTTCCTGACAACAAATCTTTCTTGACTCCTGCTATCACTTATTACAAAGGGGCCTAAAATTTGTCTAATTTCTGATGATGTCTTATTTAGAAAAGCAAAAAGAAAGGAGAATTTAAAAGCTCTCAAGATTCTGAAGCTTTCCTAAGGTCCAATCCCATTGGCTCTCTGTTCTCAAATACAGCATTATTCAAGTCCTGCTTAGTCATTGCTCCAGGTATTAAAGGTCACCTACAGGAGAAAACTATCCTGCTTTCAACTGCAGATCAATACAGCGGAAAGAGTACACCAAGAGGCACTGCCTCAGGGACATCTCATTTGCACTGCCTTTCTTCTGCAAAGAGGTTAAACATGTCACCTTGGCAGTATATCTGCTCCTCTTTGACACAGACCTCAGCACACTGAATAGAAATGTGCCCGGAGTCCAGCTCAGCAAAATCTTTTTTTTTTAATTCTCCCTTCTCTTGATACCAGTTTTTTTTAGCTCAGTTTACTCAGTTAAATCTTCATGACTATGACTGTGTTTGTTTTTTAAGACATGCTTAGAAAAGATTTAATTTCTGGATCACCTAATGAGCTCTACCAAAGCAATAGTGGTCTATTTTCTCCATCTGTCGTCCAATCAACTAATGTGACTTTCCACATCTGGGAAAAGAATATGCATATTATTTTAAAATCTTGTCGCCCCCCCCTTTTTTTTTTACAGAATTTTGCACAACCATTGAGCAATTCAAATGCTGGGAATTCTTTTCCTTATCCTTCAGGATTTAATGCTCAATAGCCTATTAAGGTACAGTTTCATATGTTAGCCAAGCAAAAATAATAAATGATGATGACAGAACTGAAGTGCACAGTGATACATCTGGACAACTCCCAAACTTTACTCATTTTATTTCTCCTTGACTCTTAATCCTACTCCGCTGACTTGTAGCAGTACATGAACATTGCTATTTTGGTTAACAGCATTTGGTACAATGTCCAAAACATGTTGGGAACATTTTTCCATCAAGGTCATAAACAATTTGTCAAAAAGCTTAAGGTGGCGCATGCCTTTAATCCTAGCACTTGGGAGGCAGAGGCAGGTGGATCTTTGTGAGTTCAAGGCCAGCCTGGTCTACAGAGTGAGTTCCAGGACAGCTGGGGCTATAGGGAGACCCTGTCTCAAAAACACCAAAAAAAAAAAAAAAAAAAGCTTAAGGTGTGGTTAGTATTCTGGAACAATATTCAGTGAGGGAAAAGCAACCCTCCCACCATAAATCAGGACAACTTTCTGGAGGCTGCATCTTTCAGGCCTCACAGGCTATCTTCTGCCTAAAGGCTGCTTCTGAAATGCTATTACCACATAGAGACAGCCTGGCTTTTGTCATAGACGCCACAATATGGACAGAGCTCTGGAAAAGACTGATTGCTTCAAAGCTAGTCAACCCAGTTAACATGAGCAAAACCGTGAGGCTCTGGTTTCTATATGTCCACATGACCATGTAACTCTGGCTCACATAAGATTATATAGGTGTAGTTCACATCCAGACATTCACACTAAGTAGTTTGGAGACTTAGGACAAATAACTTCACCTTTTTGCACCTTCATACCCTTATTTGTGGGGTAACGATAAAACAGTAGATACTGCAGAAATTCAATGGGAGAGTTGAGGGGGAAAGTATCTATGGCTAGTATATATTAAATAATCACAGCAAATATGAAAGTATTGGTCTAGTCTGTCACAACTGAAACTCTGGAAAGGGAACCAACCGTAGGTTCTCTCTTGGATTTACGCATTCTGTCTATCACAGTTCCTTGGTGTCAGAAGGAAGTCTCTCAGTCAACACAGCCGAGTGCACAGAGCACAGGGGGCACCAAGTCTGAGACACCTAGGCTGCAATCCTGACTCTGCATCACAAGCTATGTGAGCTTTGCCGGCCACCTCACACCACCAGGGCTCAGTTAACCATCTGCAAAGCAAATAATGTCCAAAATGGGGTTCTTGCAAGGATCAAATGAAATTCTCATTAAACACAAGTATGGCATCTAACAGAACACTAGACGCCTAAGCAGTTTTACCAATTACGGTAAGAAATTCCATGCTATAAGGTATAGATTATGCACTTGGAATGATGCTTAGATTAGTAAAATTGGAGATCAAGAATGAAATATTCTTTGAGTTTTCTTTGATTTTAGTTCAAAGAAATGTAAAAGAAACTGTTTTCAAGACCTCAACATGAAGTGTTTGTTACTGAGAGTCTCCACTGCTTCATCAATTAGCAACTTTTTTTTATGGCCAAGTCAAATGAAAGAGGTTTTCAGCAGCAGCCTTTCCCCAGGCAGAGAGGAGCCATGCCGCTCCGCAGTCAACCCTGCTTTATTGGCCTACTTGGACAAGAGGGAAAGGCCCCCAACATTTTTCCTTTCAGGTCTTTTCCAAAGGCAAGAATAGAGGTTTTGACTTGCTCTAGGGGTATTTTTCCCCCCTCTCTGTTGACATTCAAACAAAAGGACTTTTTGGTTGTTGTTGTTGTTGTTGTTGTTGTTGTTGTTGTTGTAAACCTCCCCCCTGTGTCCCTAGCACTGAGATGTCAGCTGCTTTTTCTGGCTGCATGAGGCAGGAGCTGCCTGTTGCCATAGTGATGAAAGGGTAGAGAAAGATTCCCAAGTCATGACCGGCTCTGTGAAATAGCTCTTGTTGGCCCCAAAATCCTTCTTTGGAAATGAAGTCTCCAGTCCTGTCTCACTTCTTTCCTATTGTGCAACCAACTTATGTACACAGTGGCAGTAGCTAAATGTTTCCTTTAAAGATTCAGCCAATAGAAGGTAGTAAGAAAACGAACAAGAAAAACAACTCAAACGATAGCCAGTCTCCTTTGGGATGCAATAGGAAAACCTAGAAAGGAAAGGAAGAAAAAAGAAAAATCAGCTTGCCTGATAATGCATTGTGAATTTATTATAGCATTTAATCCATGTTAAAGGCTAGTTACTATTTTTTTTACTCTAGCACACTAAGGCAATAGCCAATACCCAAGCGTGACTCTAGCCCCAATTAATTGCTAATTTGAAAGCCTCAGTTTCCCCTATTTTTTTAGTACATTTGCCAAATTATATAATTATGAGCAGTTTTAGAATCATCCCCCAAAGAAATACTAATCATCAGTCACCCACATTTCTCTCTCAAAATGTGTTTTCTGACTGGCTTCTTTTTTTATTTATCATTTTTTATGTGTATGAATGTACTGTCTGCTTGTAGGTTAGTGCACCCGTGTTGTGCAATGCCGTGGAGGTCAAAAGAGGGTGTCGGATTCCCCTGGAACTGGAGTTAAAGACGGTTCTTAGCCACCATATGGGTGCTGGGAATCGAACCTGGGTCCTCTGCAAGAGCAGTCAGCGCTCTTAACCACTGAGCCATCTCTCCAGCCCTGAGTTTCCCCTATTTTTAAAAGGGAAAAACATCCAATTTATAATGTCATTATAAGATTAACTGAGATAATGAGTGCATAGTAAGGAACAGTTGTTCTCTTTTTCATGAAGCAGTGTAAAGCTGATAGGAATCGTCTTTTTGAACTTTGAACCTTGCAGAAAGTAAATTATAATAGCATCCTCAGAAAAATCATTGCCTAAATGTGAACCACTAAATGTGTAAAGAGAAAATAAAAGGAAGGAAATAATTATTTGTTGGGGGGGTTGTTTGGTTATTTTAACATTTTCAAGAATGGAAAAGTCTTGCTAAGTCGTGAGTAACACTAGAACAAAAGTTGCTAAAATATCTTTCCTGGAAGCATTAGCTTTCATAATATTTCTGTTACATTTCTCCAGTGTTTTATGGGTCAGACAATTATTTAAATAATCGATATTTTTATTGGATGCCTAAAACAATGGCTGTAATGCAGTGTTCTGTATCCTGTGAAATACCAGAGATCCAACAAGGAGCCAAACTGGAGCAGAGTTGTGCTCTTGGGGGTTGTGTGTAGGGAGATGGTCATTAATCAAATCACCACATCAATGACAATTATAAATGCCTAGACATAAGGTGACCTTTTGGAGGACAAAGCCATCTTGATTTTTCTGGTGAAAAGGCTTAGGATAACCTAAATGCACAAATGGGTAATGCATGATGGTAGATACTTAGGATGTCTAACCTATTTTTTCATAAACAAATTTTAAATCTCATTTTATTTGAATATTTTATAATTCTAAAAGTGACTTCCCAGCTTTATATTTTCTGAATTTGGTGGAAAGTCTTCATATGCATGTTTAGCACTGTGGTTTGTATGAACTGGGTCCACTCTGTGAACTGGGTCCACTCTGGGATTATCTCATTCAGAGCATCATCAGTCCTCCTGTAGGTGATGACTCTCACCTTTGAAAAAATCTGCTGCTTTGGCAAATTTGATCCTGGGTACAAGTCCTCATTCTATGGTGATTCTTTACACATTTTAATCACTTACTATATTGCTTCTTCCAGTGTTCTTTAAAGGACTTATGCAAAGCCATTTCAAGCTGTGAGGTTTTCTAGAATCCTGTTATTTCAGTACTTGCAGTAATGAAGACATGCTTTAGGAATAGTGACTAAATCTGCTTTCTTTCTTTTCTCACCCATTTTGTCAAAGTTACCTCCCTAGAAATGAAAACAATTAGTGCTTAAGATCATTTCAGAATGGTTTTCTTATGGTATTTTGTTACTCAAATTGCAGTAATTGAGACTGTGTACTTTAATGTGAGAGACTGTGCAAGCATAGACAATGAATCTCTTCTACACAGCCTGATTTTTGAGGGTGAAAAAAATCCATGCTGTATTTTACCACATACTATATATAATTATATACTGAAATACATGTCATCTGATCATATGTTTGTTCTAAGAGATTATATAAAGAGTCTGACCTCTACTCAAGGTCAAAAATGGCTCCCCCTAACTTCAAAACTATACAGAAGCTAAGCCCTTATATAACAGTGTGGTTGGGAGAGTAGGTGTGAACATCTTGTGCAAAGACCTTGGAGCAGAACATAGCATGGCCTGTGTGACAAATTGTTCAACAACCAACTCAACTCCTCTGAGAAGGAACAGGGAAGTGAGAAATATGTATCTTAACCAATTCCCCATAAAGCCCTCTTCTTTTAGCACTAAATAAATGCCCTATGCTTGATTCAGATTACATGTGTTACCTTAACATCTCTGTAGATGTCTGGTTAGATGCAAAGCCCAGTGGGAGTGAACCTTGTCTTCCCCAAGCTAAGCCCTGCAGTATGGTAGATTCAGTTAGGCAACTGTGGTCTAGGAAACCGTTTTACTCAGTCTGGGAATATCCTCCTCACTACTCATGTAGGCACACCTTGATGTCAGGTGGTGACTCAGCAGAAAATTCAAAATAAAAGAGCTTTGTTTGCATTCTTCAGATGACTTTAATATCATGATATAGAGCTTTCCCCAGAGACTCATTAATGCCTTAAAAACCCTAAAGTATCAGTGTTAAGTCTAGATCAGGTAACAGCATGCATTTCATAGCCAAAATATGACTAAGGGATGTGTTCTCTGATAACAAAGCTTTCAGCTCTTGTGTAAAGACAAGGAGAATGTTCTGTTTGAGTCTGGTTATGAAGCACCTATAATAATCATTTTGTTTACTACCTTTCCCAGAAAGGAAATTTTCCATAGCTGTAATAACTGCTAAAATTAGCAGCCTAGAAGCTTCCTCTGGTATAAACGAACTCAACAGAGGATACCTGGCCTTATTTGGAAATGGGGTTGTATATATTCCAAGAAATACATTATTAGTAAGAAAGTGAAAAGGGGAAGCGCAGAATAGTCAGGCAAGCCTTTCCTTTTTCTAAGATACCAGCTCTTTTGACTTTAGACAAAGATGAAAAAAACAGTCATCTTTCTTCAAGATCAAAACAGTGAAGCAAGTCTCCTTTAGTTGGAAGGAAGAAAGACTGGGAGTTTCACTGAGGCTGCCAGTGAAGGATCTGACAGCTCTGGAGGGCTCAGCTGCCTGGGGAACTCAAGGCAAAATGAGGACACTTCAGACTCAAGTCAAAACTCCCAGCACTAACGTTTCCTTGTAGCATGATTGATCAACAGAAAGGAGGAAGTTTAGCCCTCCTTTAAAGGCATGGTGGCACATGCCTTTAATCTTAGCACTTGGGAGGCAGAGGCAGGCAGATCTTTGTGAGTTCAAGGCCAGCCTGGTCTACAGAGTGAGTTCCAGGATAGCTGGGACTACAGGGAGACTCTGTCTCGAAAAGACCAAAAAAAAAAAGAAAGAAAGGAGGAAGTTATCAGAGTTGTGCTGATAACACTGGCACTCCAGAGTTCACACGGCCTGTTAAATCTTAGGAGAAAAGAGAAGTACAAAAGAGAAAAGAGGAAGAGTGAGGTAAGAGTGCCAGGTGGAGACAGATGGTTGCGCCTTAAGAAGGCTTAAGTGGTGAAGCCATGCAAAGAACTTCAAAACTAAAATGTATCTTAATTTGAATTTCAATGCATAGTCTAAATTAATATACTAATTTAATTAGTACTCTAAAAAACCGGAAAGAAGTCAAACGCAAAAGTCAACTCTGCCCTATCTTTACTATCGGTATCTAGAAAATACTACAGAAACCAAAATCGAAGCAATTGCATCAAGAAAGAACCCAACATGAACCACAATGCCCACAGTGGCTGATTGTTTAAGTTCGCTACTCAGTCTTTATGGAGAGCAATGTTCTAGTGTGTGTCAAATTTTAGACACCTTATCCTCCAGGAGTTAGAGTTTTCTGGACAAAGAGAGAGAAGAATCAGAAGGTTTCATTCAGACAAACAGCGTTTTCTCTACCAAGTGCAATGTTCCAGCACTATTTAGCTATTATGGGCCCAACTTCCCATCTTGAATCTAGAGGGACATGTCCTTGTGCTTATAGGCCAAAGTTGGAATTCTCCCTTAGAGACCAGGAGCAGCTGACGCATGCACAGCTGACACATGTGTGGCCCATTCTGCTATGTGTTTCAACTCCATGTCTCCAGGCTTGTCTGGGCCACATTTCCAGAGGAAGGAAAGGACATTCAAGCTCCTTCAAGCACAGTACTTGTGGAGCTGCTGAGAAATCTAATTATTACCTCCTTTCATGGTGAAATCCAATTACAACCTCTCCCATGCCTCTCCCAGGGTGAAAAGCAATCCTTTTTACACAAAGGGTAGCTAGACAAAGGGGCTTCAAGCAGGGAGCATATCTGTGCTCTCTCTGAGGCAACTATACAAAAACGTTCTACTGACCTTGGCTCTCCTTTCTTAGGAACAACTGTTGTAATCTATCATATCATATCATAATCTATATTACTACCTCTTTCCCATAAAAAGGAAAAAAAAATGTTTTATATGTGATACCAGGAGTTGAGGGAATTTCTAAAGATCCCTTAGTTATAACAAAAACTAATTCTGAGCCAACATCTGTTCCCTTGACAGAAGTGTTTAGTGAAGTGAATTTCCAAGGCTGGAGAGATGGCCCAGCCTTTAAGAGCACTGGCTGCTCTTCCAGAAGACCCAACTTCAGATCCCACCACCCACATCAGGTGGCTTACAACCACCTATAACTTCAAGGAACCCAACACCCTTCCCTGGCCTCTGTGGTACCTACACAGATATACAAAGACATGAATAAAAATAAATAAATAAAATAATTAAAGATGACTTTTCTTTTTTTTTTTAATTTTTTTTTTTTTTTTAATTTTATTTATTTCTGTATGTGTATGAATGTACTGTCTGCATGCAAGTTTGTGCACCCGTGTCGTGCAACGCCGCGGAGGTCAGAAGAGGGTATCGGATTCCCCTGGGAACTGGAGTTCTCCTGGAATTGGAGTTTCAGACGGTTCTTAGCCGCCATGTGGGTGCTGGGGATCGAACCGGCGTCCTCTGTAAGAGCGGTCGGCGCTCTTAACCGCTAGGCTATCTCTCCAGCCCTTTTTTTTAAAATTTTTTTTTATTAATTTTATAAAGATGACTTTTCTTATTGAACCTGGAATGCTAGGTTAAATAAGACAAAAAATAGAATGAGTTACTTAGGCCAATATTACCCCATAATCTGCTTCTGACATGCGTTACCACTGTGTGCCATGGTTACAACCAACATGTTGCTCAGACAGTAAGAAGCAACAGAGTCTTTTGGAGAAGGGCCTCCCCAAATTCCTAAAGCCTAAGATAAGTGGAGACCACCTATTTACGGAATTATATATTTTATATATACCTGGAACAAGTGTGTTATGGTTAAAATAATTAAAATTATACATTCTATTAAAATTTCTGTCACTACAGCACAATCACTGATTGTGTAGAGTATCCAGCTTTGTAATTGCAAAGAAAAAGTACACAAATTTTTGGAACAAATATCCAGTCTACTACTGGGTTTTAAATAAAGACAGAGTGTGAAATGTCTAACAGAAGTACCTTGCCTCCACAGTTAGTTAATCTGCTCTATAGAGAATCTCAGTATTTTTGGAATCAAAGTCATTTTTCCATTTTCAACTTGAGCTGACAAATTATTGACATGATATGATTGATATGATATGGTGATATAACTGATGACTATGATTGATACGATGTGATATGATAGTATTGATTTGATAAGAGTTCATTGAGAGGTAACCTAAGACTTAGGGGGAAAAAATCAGAAGAATTCCCCTTATTTCTGTCAGTGAAAGCCCAGGATTTGCTTCACTCCTACATGTTGACCAAATGCTTATGGTCTCTCCTGCACTTGGGGTCATTTGTAACTCTGAAGCCAGCCATTGGTTCCATGCCTCCCATTAACCTTTCATTCACCACAAACAGCCTTGTGCTAACTCTCTCTACTCATTCTCTTGGAATTCCAAGGAAGCCAAAGCCCAAGTGTCTTCTTTTCCTCCTTCCTTCCTGACTCTGGCTCCAGCACACGGTGGCAGATCTGAAAGCCTTACACTGCACTGCAGCTTCGACTCTCAGTGTAAAGACTTTCTAATAACTTCTTAAAATATATAGAGAGGAAAACACTAGAAACTGTACCATGAAACTAGGAGAATTTTTAGTTTAGACCTTAGCGCTCACTACCTTGAATTCAGTAACTTCCTGGATAGATAGATAGACATTGGGGGAAGGAAGAAATCACCATCAGCTTACTGATAAAAATGGCTGATTGATATTTTTCTGTGATCTGAAAACTAATCTAAAGTGAATGTTTCAGAAACAAATGTTTAGTTATAACTTTAAAAACATTCTGGGTAAGACTGTATTCAATCACTAGAGCTTGAAATCTAGATATTAATAACTGGCTTTATTAGCCACAGGTAGCCCATAGAAAGGCATCCCATGCTTATATTCTCTCTGGTTCCTTGATATTTCATTTTTCTCAAATCCTTTGTGTTTAAATAGCGATTATAGACCTTAGTCTGAATCGGGGCCATGTTGGAGATGGCTGATTCACCTCAGTGCTCCCCAACATCTTGATAGCTAACAACTCTGTAGATCCATAGTCTAGTTCTTGAATGTTTGGGGCACATTTTTGTACAATAAAGCCCAAAATATTTGTCATCCAAATATATTAACAAAGCTTCCCTTGTACAGTATTACGCATCCAAAATGTCATTTCATTTGTATTAATTAGACTATCTCTGACTAGATAAAATTGGATGTGTTCTAGTACTAAGCATCTAAAACAGTGTTGTTAGAATAATGTATAAAATGTTCAATCATGGACAGGGTGTGGTGGCACACACCTTTAATCCCAGCACTCAGGAGGCAGAGGCAGGCAGATCTCTGTGAATTCAAGGCCAGCCTGGTCAACAGAGTACGTTCCAGGCCAGCTGGGGCTACATCCCTGTCTTAAAAACACCAAAAAAAAAAAAAAAAAAGGTTCAATCAGGCTGATTTAAGTTTTCTGTTGAGTGAAAGGGGGCTGGAATAAAAGTGGAAAAGAACAGAACTAAACAAATTGAATGAGCTAAAGTAGCCTAAGAAAAGCCTAAAACAGGGCCCCTGGTAGGAGGGAACAGTCTCACTGGCAGGTGATCTGAAAATAGACAAACCCATTAATTCTAAAGTTTTTAAGCCAGGGTTGTTATCAGTCAAGAACACAGAAAGGAAATAATGGTGCCAAGCAAGAAACATAGTTGTGGGCTTGAGAGTGTAATTATCTACCAAAGCATGGGCGATACGTGCAGAAGCCACAAAGTAGGAACCGAGTAGTGTGGATACAGCTTGTAAACGAAGGGCGAAGGAAAGTCTTCTGAATCCAATAAGAAATACTGTGTGAAAGGGTCACCAAGAGGGGCTGTGACCTTCGGGAGAAGACCACAGTCACCTGAAGAGAATGGGAAAATCAGACCCCAGACATTTGCTTCTGTCCCTCTTTCCTCCTCCTGTCAGGGCTCCCTGTTGGATGAACCCAACAGAAACAGAAAGAAAACCTGTTGATCCAATTCACATGGGTCCCAGACAGCTAAGGATGGGGAAGAAAGGAATGGATGAAGAGACCAATGATATCTTGGGGGGTCCAGATATCTAGGGGGAATCCATTCCCAGGGTGGGGGAGGAAGAATGAACAGAAAAACAGGGCCCAGCTGTGGACCACTTATTTTTTTAGTTGCTCAAGTGAATCCTTCTAGAGCTTTCTCTCAGGAGGCATAAGCAAGCTACAGCTTTTTTAGCTTTTTCAAAGAACTCTAACTCCAGCCATAAAACCCATTAGGATTTATTGCATCTGTTTCTTTTAGGGGGTGTAGGTAATAAGTAATGTTACACCACTGGGCAAGTAATTGCTTTCCCTATTAAAAGTGTTGGCCGTGACCAAGGTACACAAGATGCTTCAACCAACCGCGTGCTAAGTCCTGGAGGGCCGTATGCTTGGAGTGAGTGCTTTCATTCCTGGTTCACACAAGAGCTAAAACTTCCTCAAAGCACACCATTATTCCCCAAAGAGGCCAATACCATGAGAATCAGGCTACTTGGAACTGTGTTTAGGTATTATTTGCTGTTTTTCTTAGTCCTGAAAGAGAACTCCCCCCAGTGAATAATTCTTAGTCCATTCACAGAATCTAAAGCACTTGAAATTCCTCTCAACTAGCAGAACTGAACAACTGACTTATTTTATCAACAAAGAGAGACAATTTCCACTGAAACCAAGAGCTTTATATCAGACTCACAGAGATTAACTAATAAGAGAAAAATCAAGTAAAAGCAGCCAGAGGAGAAAGCCAAGAACCAGGCATTGGGGGGAGGAGTTTCAGAGGGTAAAGAGGAGAACTAAAGGTAGAAAAAGAACAGGATATCTGATCGCTGTCTCGCTGTCAGACCCAGTCTTCAGAACAGGAATTGTCATGCTTTCAACAACGCAGAGCAATCATTTGTACATTATTAAGCCCTGAAGCACAAATGTCATAGGCCTTCAGAGGAACCATACAGAGTAGACACATGACTCATGAAGCTGGCAGTTTGTACAATGTGTAGAACCCTTCTCTATTAAAAACAGAGGAATCAGGGGCTGGAGAGATAGCCTATTGGTTAAGAGGGCCAACTGCTCTTGCAGAGGACCCGGGTTTGATCCCCAGCACCCATATGGCGGCTGAGAACCGTCTGAAACTCCAATTCCAGGAGAACTCCAGCTCCAGGGGAATCCGACACCCTCTTCTGACCTCGGCAGCATTGCATGACACGGGTGCACAAACCTACATGCAGACAGTACATTCATACACATAAAAAATAAATAAATAAAATTAAAAAACAAAACAAAACAAACAAACAAACAAACAAAAACAGAGGAATCAGAATCAGGTACAGGGTTTGGCGTGGATCCTGTGTAAATGAGGACCCCAAAACTTGACTTCTTAGCTTTCTGGTACATCTATCCCATCCATACTGAGGTATCTAGGTCCTGAAGAATAGGCAGAAATACTGTGGGAGGGTGGGGTGAAATAAACATAAAAATGAGAAAACCCTACATTTACAGAGAAAGAGAAAGGAGAAAACAGCTACTGTACAAGAGTTGAGAAAGAGTAAATATGATCAAAATCATTTCCCCAGTTAGGTAATGGGGTAGAGAGTGATGAAGTCTTTCTGGAGGACCACGCCTGAGGGGAAAAGGTACAGAGAAATGCTCTGTGGATTCATGCTTTAGGAGATGCTGAACTGAGACATGGGGAGATTAGCAAGTGGTATAGTAAGATGAGGAACTCTGAAAGGAATGATGAAAAGGTGTAGCAAAGTGGTTATTACATAGTCTTCCCTTAAGAACCCTATGGGATTATCCAAATATAATTAAAGTAATCCCTCAATAACAGGTCCTAGAAGAAAGGAGAATGTACTAATTTCTTCTAAGTAAGAGAGAAGTAGAACTTTGAAGATGTCCCTGAAAAGTACTCTTTGGGGGTATCCTTTGATTTCCATGACTAGAATGGGTATAGTAGACAAATTGCACATTGCCCAGGAAGTTCTCATTGGGTGGATACTGCTAAGAAATGGAGGTGAGGTCACAGGTGGGAATGCATGAGTGGTACATGGGGGATGTTAACTGTTAGGTAACATTAGCTACTATTAAAGTCAGTGATAAGAAGATACTTTTGCAATAAAATAATACATTGGTGAACACCAATGAACCTAGCCTTAGTGAATACTAAGAGGGTTGACTGTTGTTCTAATCATTGGTTGCTAGATACTAATTTATTGATCCAAAGCAATAGCACTTATATAATGGCTCCAGATTTTGTGGATCAGAAATTTTCTCAGATCACTCAGGAAGACTCACCTGCAAAAGAGCTTCAACCACATGGCCTGTGCTCTATCCAGGACACATGGAAAGCTGAGGTCAACAGGAATTATCCAGTGCTGTGTTTCATCTATGCCATGACAGTTTCATACAATGGCTCAAGGCTGCCAAAACAATTGTTTCAAGACAGAAAGATAAAAGCTCTAAGGATTCTGTGACCTGGTCTCAGAAGTCTAGAACATTGCTTCTACCTCAGCCACTTGGTCTAGTCACCAAAGACAGCCCAGATTTGGGGAAAGGAAGTAGCAAAGAATTTACAGCCATCTTTACCACAGGGAAATGTAAGACTGACTCAAGATAGCTAACTAACATCATTTAGAACAGAGTTGATATTTGTTGAGTTTTGGTTCTTAAGACATTTACTTCTACAGTGCAAATGTTCCATCTGGATAGTTGTTTAAGTAGCATGTTGGCTAACCAACAGGATAACTCTAGACATTTGAAGTTCTAAATGCTGGATTTACCTAGAAAGGCCTCAATGATAGCCTGCAGTCTTGCTGGTATCTTTTTATGTTTCAGCTGAAATTCTCCTAGAAGTTCCTAACAGAAGGAAAAGGCTCTCTGCCACCCCTCCAATCCCTTATCTTCAGCCTTTCTAGAGTCATGAAAATAAACATTGATGTGAAGGAAAGACAGAATTTGAGGACACTTAGTGCCAAGATGATTTAAAGTCTCTATAAATTATTAATGACTGGTATTATTAAGCCACTTTCTGCTGTGAGTGTTTCAAGAATTGACAGTTTCTCCTACTTCACTGAATTGCATTTGAGTCTCAAAACAACCCTAGAAGATAAATAGAAAAGACTTGCTTTCCCTGTTTTGTAGATAATGAGTCAATGACTTGACCAAAATCTCTGGGCTAATGAAAGGCAGTTGAGGTCTGGAGCTCAGATGTTCCCATTCCACGCCAAGTGTTCTCTCGAGTATACTGAATTGAGCAAGCTTTGTCACTGGAGAAAGAACTTTTATCTAAGTCCACACCAATGGCACATACTTAAATCATCAAGCATAATTCCACATATTCAAAATTTTGTCTCCTTTCTGCATTTTTCATCTAGAATTTTATTTGTTCTTTCTGAAAACTAAAAACTTGCACTTTGTGGAAACAGCACATCATGTCTGAATGTCTCAAAATAAATGACTTTTTACTTATCCCAGAATAAATAGTATTCATCATACTGAGTGAGGGCATTATGGTTTCCATTTTCAAAACACTTTGCAAGCATCAGCGACTTGAGTCTCCCTGAATCTTCAGTATGACAGTGTTTTCAAAATATCTCTCATTTCCCAGGAACATTCTCCACTCTGTCTTATTTATACAAATCATCACATTCAAATAAGAATCTAAGAATCTAAAGACCATGAAATTGTTTGAATCAATGTGAGATTCTCTGTCTTATTTATACAAATCATCACATTCAAATAAGAATCTAAGAATCTAAAGACCATGAAATTGTTTGAATCAATGTGTGACAAGTGCAGTTAACTTGATGAGACAAAATGTCCAGTGACTTATCTGAAGGACAAAGTAGAACACAACAGAAGAACTCAGCATCTTCTCTATTCTAGATGTTGGATTTTCCCACAAGTTCCTCTGTTTAAAATTCACTATAAGTATCTTCTTTATAATTGAAACTAGAGTTAGGCACCTGCTTGAATAATTCTAAATGGCATTGCAATATCCTGTCTAAATTATGTTTTAAGTTTCCAGATGGCAATAGGTAAAGACTCCTAAAAAGTAATTCCATCTTAAGAAGTAGTAAATAATAGTGGCCTATGCAGAAGATGATGGGCTATCAAAAAGTCTATACTACTGGTTACCAAGTTGTATAATTCATATGCAATCTCTAGCCTTGCTGTCTGCCTTTAAATGTCTCCTTCTGGAAGGATTCCTGGATTCTCAGCACCTAACCAGCTCCTTCTGCTTAAAGCCAACATGAAAATAGCTCTCACTTGAGACTATAAAGACTCGAACTTAGAAATACCTTTATCTCCTAAGTACAGATTCCCTGCATGTTAAAAAAAAAAAAACTAGGATATAAACTATCAGATAGATGTTTGTTTTAATAATCAAACCAAGTGTAAA
This sequence comes from Rhizomys pruinosus, assembly GCA_009823505.1. Taxonomy (NCBI): domain Eukaryota; kingdom Metazoa; phylum Chordata; class Mammalia; order Rodentia; family Spalacidae; genus Rhizomys; species Rhizomys pruinosus. The sequence continues at coordinate 890,498 of VZQC01008149.1, forward strand.
TACGCTGTGAAATTAGTCTCATAGGCAGCTTGAAATTACCTCCAGGAGGAAGGAATGAAGGAGAAAAAGGTCAAATTTAAGACAAGCTTATTACCCTTATATCAAATAATACAAAAAAGATTAATATTGCTACACAGCAGTCATAGTAGGGACTAACATCTGCACTGTGTGTGGTTCTTAAGAGTCTACAGAGAGCTTCTCATACCAGTGACTCCATGTGACACTGAAGGAATTATTCCCATTCAAGAAATACAGTTTAGAAAATTTAAGTAACTTACTCTAGGTAGCATTTAATGTTTATCACAGTATCATGAAATACTTTGAAAAGATAAAGAAGACATAATTAAGCTAATCTTAATGAATTAATATACTGGGGCCTCAATATATCCTTAAGCTTTTATTATTTTTATCTTAAAGAGTGAAGAATCCTTTCTCTCCAAAGTTAAACTATCTCCTTACTTTTAACATTATATACAAGTGTTTTACTATTTTGCCATTACATGTAGTTTTCACATCATTGTAATGGTGTTTATTTATATTTTTATGTGTGTTTGAGTGTTTTGCCTGCTTATAAGGACACCTGTGTCAGGCAATGCCTGCAGAGGCCAGAAGAGGGCATTTGATCCCTTGGAATTGGAACTGTAGGTGGTTGTTAGCTGCCATGTGGGGGATGGGAACCCAACCTGGGTCCTCTGCAAGAGCAGTCAGTGCTCTTAATCACTGAGCCATCTCTCCATCCCCAGTTTCCACATCATTTTAAGTGTTACATTTTGAAATACAGAGAAAAGAACCTGCATTTTTAACAATTCTTCACAATTAACATTCACCAAGAGAATGAAATATCATCCAACTATCATCAATAGTAGAGAGACCTAATATATTTATTCTAAACTTAATAAATTTATCTTTATATTAAATTTATATATTTACTCTAAATTCTGTGTATAGAATACTTACTTTTGATACCATAGTCAGAACATATTTTAGAAAAAAGAGCACACACAGACTCAGTGAGGTGCCGGTAAGGCAAGGTGGAACTACCTTGGGCCTTGGGGGTCTCACTGCCTGCCCTAGGAAGTCCCAGCTTGGAACATGGGCTTGGTGAGGTACCAGGAAAGCAAGGCAGAACTGCCTTGACCCTTGGGGGCCTAAGTAGCAACACAAATCCTCCCCACCCCCACACCCTTCAACTTGGTGGAGCTGTGGTGCAGAGGACCTAACAGGCACAGCATTAGTGATTATAGTCTAGGCAACCAAAGTTGAGGTGCCAGAATCCAAAGAAACAAATAAACAGACAAATCCACATGCCAAAGACACAAAGAAAAAACAACATGGGAAAAGCTCATAATAAATCCACACCAAACTCTACCAATCCTACAGAAGATTCCTAAAATGAGATCTCCAAGGAAAGAAGCCAAGATACTGACCTTAGAAGAACAACTGTAGACATATTAAGAGAAATTAGAGAACTAAGAGAAGAGAATGAAAAACTCAAGAAGGACCTAGAGGGAGATAATGACAAATGTTGGAAAGAATTAAAGGGAGAAAATGACAAACTGCAGAAGGAAGTGCAAACGCTGAAAAGATCCCAGGCTAAAATAAAAAAAGAAAATGACTAACGAACCAAGGAGCTACTAGGTGAGAATGGCAGGCTCCAGCAGGAAGTGGAAAATATAAAGAAATCACAGGATGAAATGAAAAAGGAAACTGAACATTCATCCAATCACCAGAAAAGGATGGAAAAAAGCCTCAGAAGCAGAATGGAAGAAGCATAAAAAAAGAATATCAGACCTGCAGGATAATACAGGGCAACTAGAAAGCTCAAGTAAAGATTATGAAAAAAATTTTAAAAACACAAGAGTGGAACAACCAGGAAATGTGGGACATGATGAAAAGACCAAACCTCCGCATAATAGGGATAGAGGAAGGAGAATCCCAAGGCAAAACTATTGACCAGATCTTCAACAGGATAATAGAAGAAAATTTCCCCAAACTGAAAAAATACAATCCCATACAAGGATTTTCTGAAGTGTTGGTTTCCTAGACAAGTATTCTCTCTTTGTTTTGAGCATCTAGTGTTTTAACAATTATATGGCATGGGGAATTTCTTTTCTGGTCCTGTCTATTTGGTGTTCTATGTGCTTCTTGTATTTGTATGGGTTTGTCGTTTTTCAGATTGGGGAAATTTTCTTCTATTATTCTGTTGAAAATCTGGTCAATACCATCAAGGAGATGAAGAGAAAACCCACAGAGTGGGAGGAAATCTTCACCAGTAATTCATCTGTCAGAGCATTAATGCAAATTAAAACTACTTTAAGATATCATCTCACTCCGATAAGACTGGCTAGGATCAAGAAAACAAATGATACCAAGTGCTGGAGAGGTTATGGGGAAAGGGGATTACTCTATCCACTGCTGGTGGGAATGTAAACTCATACAGCCACTATGGAAAGCAGTGTGGAAAACCCTTGGAAGACTCAAAATGAGCTTACCATTTGATCCAGTCACACCACTCCTGGGTATATACCCACAAGACTCATCTTACTGCAGAAATACATGCATGACCATGTTTATTGCAGCTCTCTTCACAATAGCGAAGAGCTGGAACCAACCCAAATGCCCCTCAACTGATGAGTGGATGACAAAAATGTGGTACATCTACACAATGGAGTACTACTCAGCAGTAAAGAAAGATGACATCATGAACTTTGCAGGTAAATGGATGGAACTTAAAGCCATTATGCTAAGCAAAGTAACACAGTCTCAGAAAAACAAGTGGCAGATGTTCTCCCTCATTTGTGGATGCTAACACCAAATCCCCAGATGAAAGGCAAGCTGAACAACATTATTGCTATATTTCTGTTTATCTGAAAGCAACTATGTTGTTATAATGTAAATCTCTTAACAGGCTCTAGAATTGATCCACCACTTACTTTTCAGACTCTGTAATTACTATACATGAGTAGAAAGTATGTATTCATATTTTAGTGTAATATAAAATTAAAGGAGGAAAATGTGAATTCCTAAACATAAAAAAAAGACAGAGAAAGATACAGGACAGTTAAGACAGAATGCATGATCTGGGGTGGGGTGGGGGGAAGGGAAAGGGGAATATGTCTAAACCGAACTGAGAAGTGATGTCTGAAATACAAAACATCAATAAAAGCATTATAAAAAATAAATGCATTTTTCCATTTTAGAAGAAAAAAAGCAGCATTTGAGAGATCATGATATTTATAGAATTATTTTTAGTTTCATATCCCTCAAACATCAGAGCTAGAGGATCATCCCTCCTCAATGCTCAAGTGAGAAAACTGTACCTGAGACGGGGTTGAGAAGGGAGTGTCTTGGCAGCTTATAGCTTTTCTCATTGTAAAGGGCAAAATATCAAGGATCAGTTTTTCCAGGGGCAAAATTAAGTAAAAACTGACACTCATCTACCTTTTCAGATATGTAAGACCACTAAAACAATAACCACTTGTAAATAAACTAGACAATATCAAACTAGCCTTTGTAAGATAATGTACTCTTTATTTTTTATTATTATTAATTTTTAGATAATGTACTCTTTCTTAAGAAACTTTCCCAGGCATTGACTTTGTCTTCTTGATTCACAGGTCTGGAAAGCATGAAGACTCTGCTTTGGTTCCTGTCAATCTTGGGAACTGCAGCTGCGATCCCGGTAAATTTCCTTTCTTCTGTTATAACGTCTCCCCCTTGTGACTTTGTTTAGAAACTCTCCATTTAAAGGAAAACGTTGTGGTCCTCACATTGTGGAGCACTTGAGATGCTGGGGCAGAAGGTTCTGGCCCAAGTTCTAGAACCAGCAACATCCCCCCAAACTAAAATTCTTCTATATGACTTTAGATTCTCTTTAATTCTAGTAACATTCTTTATTGCCCAAGAAGTGAATGCATAAGTAAAAACAAAAAAAAATCAAGATAATATACTTGTGAAATATTTTTTCAAAACTCTATAACATAAAACATATATTTAGCAGAAAGTATGTTGACTACCACCTTTTTAACCATAACATACACTTCCAAACCAAAACTGGTTTCTCCTTACATTGCTGTGAGAAAATAAAGTTTAACATGGAGTGCATAAATACATCCCTCCAGTATTTTCTTCAAGATCAAATGCATGCTAGCTGAGAAATTCATTGTGATAGGATTACAAATGCTGTGGAGATCATTGGATGCCTTTGCATCATCTGTGGGAGTCTGCCCAAGAAAATGTACTGAAAGTAGATAGTAGAATATTCCCTATTTTATGATCAGATACACTGACCCCACCACTATAAATTTACTATAGATTTACATAAAGCTTCTGCTTACAAATCACATAGCTGGAGACCATGTCAATAGTCTCAGTGCAATCTACAATTTTGTTTTAAAATGGAACCATAGCCATATGATCACTTCACATGTCCCATAAACAACTCATGGCATTCTTAATTTAACCAAGGGGATTTGTGTCAATTTTTCTACTTCACTCAGTGGAAGAACCAACTTCCTTTAGATAAACAAGAAATTTCTCTGTTGTCCCTTCCTTTCTGGTATAAAATTCTGTCCTTGCTTTTTGCATGAACCAGAGCTGGTTCTGGACAGCTGTTTCAGCAAAACCAAACTCCATGCCACCCTGATCAAGCAGTTTCTAGAAGAGAGACTTAAGACGAACCCGAAGATTCACATTCACCTTGTGGGGAGCTTCTCCAGCTGACATTACACATTATCCTCTGAATTTACAAGAGTAGGACAGATTAACACAGAAAGGAGTTCCCACAGAACCATTGTTTTCTCTGAAAAATATGTTTTGCCTTTGGATTGGTCATGCCTGCAGCTTTGTAAACAAGCATCGAAAATGTCTTTGAACCAAATGTTCAAGTGACACGCCTACATGCAGACACATGCCAGATGTTTCCTTTCTAGAGCAATTTGTTATGGAGAGACCCAGCCAAATGCTGAAAAGCTAAATATCTTCTCACAAGATTGGCCAATTTGAAGTCTTGTAGCATTTTTCCAACCCTGCTTGAATTCTCCAGTAGGTAATACATTCTGTGTAGATGGGTGATTCCAAATCGATTACAAGTCAGCACAAGAAATAAGTATAGATGTGGGCACGATGATAAAACAGAATTGCAACTACCACTACCAGATATTTCTGAAGAAGATGAGCTTCCATACTTCCAAGCACTTCCGGAGATGGGGAAGAATAAAGTGCAGGGGAGAAAGGAAAGGAGAACAGCAGTCCACCATCAAGCCTAACATCCCCCCTCCAGGGCCTTCCATGACACCACGTGGACGAGGGGGCTTACCAAACAGACTCCATGCTTTCTTTTTATCCTTTTCTTTTCAGCCTCTTTCAAAACTTTATCACACTTATGAAGATGCAAAAGAACAAGCAAATGTAAAATAGATCCTGTACCCACCTGGCTTTCTTTATAGACACAGTTAGCACTACAGACTTCCTGGTGGAGTACAAAGAGTTGGTCCAAATAGAGTCTGAGCTTATACTTATATCTGGATATGTCTACTGCAAACCCACAAGATCTCTGTCCATTATAAAGACCTATGGCAAATACCTTCCTTGGATATCAGACAGTTGACAGTTTATCATCGTGTAATATTACTGTCAGGAAGAATAATTTTAACTTAGTAACAACTTAAAATTTACAAAACAAATAAAAAAGGGGGGCTGGAGAGATGGCTCAGTGATTAGAGCACTGACTGCTCTTGCAGAGGACCTGGGTCAATTCCCAGCACCCACATGGTGGCTAAGAACTGTCTTTAAGCCTGGAGTGGTGGCACACGCCTTTAATCCTAGCACTTGGGAGGCAGAGGCAGGAGGATCTCTGAGTTCAAGGCCAGCCTGGTCTACAGAGTGAGTTCCAGGCCAGCTGGGGCTATAGGGAGACCCTGTCTCAAAAAAAAAATTTTTTTTTTTACAGAACACTTTATGTACATAACTCTGTCTCCATGTTTCTGCTCACTTCACATGGAGGCAGCAGGATTAAAGTTCACAAGCTGCCAAGCCACAATAGAAAGTAAACAGTAGCCAAGGGAGATTTTCCTCCTGGTCCAGTTAATCGGCTTTCTCATCACGCATCCCAGCCCAATTGTTTATCAACATCAATTTTTAGGAATCACAGTCCACACCTGATTTCTCTACCAAACTTGATGCCCTGTCTTACATACTCTATGATTAGTTCTAAGTTACACTGCTTTTTATTTAAATATTTCCTGATGCTCGTTAAAGACAAGGGTGTCAAGAAACTAGATGAGTATTTAATACAAGTTTTATGACTTTTTCTGCTCATTATCAGTGAGAACTTAAATGCAGCTAAAGTGTTGTACAATATAACATACCATGATTAATTTTATTTTATTTCAACATTGTGCTAAATTACACTTTTCTTTCTTTTTTCTTTTTTTTTTTTTTTTTTTTTTTTTTTTTTTGGTCTTTTCAAGACAGGGTCTCCCTATAGCCCCAGCTGTCCTGGAACTTACTCTGTAGACCAGGCTGGCCTTGAACTCAGAGATCCTCCTGCCTCTACCTCCCATGTGCTAGGATTAAAGGTAAAATCATTAAATATGAGTGCTTTGTAAAAGTTTCAAGAGTCCAAAACTCAAAGATAGTCATTCAAATCTTTCCTGCATAATTTTCAGTCAGTCCTTGTATAAGTGTGATGATAATTCTACTTTCACTTAATAGCATATTGCAGGCATTTGCTTGCATTAGTTCTAGAGACTATCTTTCATTGATGTTATGAGTAAAACATCCTGCTACTGATAATACTGAGAATGAGAATAACTAGTATTTAAAAACTGGTATATATATTAATAACAAAGTTTTAATTTTTTCAGACAAATGCAGTATTTCTGTCTGACCATTACCACCCAACTGGGGAAACATTGGTGACGCCTGATGACACTGCAGTCCCTGTCACAAGGGTTGAAACTGCAGACAATGAAAAGGAAGCTGCAGTAACCATAGAAAACTATCCCAACCATAAGGTAAAAGTAACATCATTATATTAACATCATCTTCTTATTGTTCCAAAGAATTCAGTGTCAAAGCATGCTCAACAGTTTACTGTATTCATTTCTCAGTTCGATTTTTTTTTTTTTTTTTTGTCTTTTCGAGACTGGGTCTCCCTGTAGCCCCAGCTGTCCTGGTACTCGCTCTGTAGACCAGGCTGGCCTTGAACTCACAAAGATCTGCCTGCCTCTGCCTCCCCAGTGCAAGGATTAAAGGCATGTGCCACCACGCCTGGCCTCAGTTCAATTTTTTAAGTGTAAAATCGAATGAGCCATCTCCAAACACTGGATGTTATGATGACTCATGTCTGTACTCCCTGAATTAAGGTTCTATATAACAATTTCACTTTACCAAATCCAAATTCAGGTTTAAGTCTGTAGCATCAGAATGTGAAGAACATCATAAATACATTTACATGATAATGTATGAGAAAAAAAAGGAGGGATATTTCATGTTAGCTTAGTAATGGTTAATAAGATTGCCATATCATTTGTTTCAAGAATAAACTTTTGTTCTTTGAAGGCTGAAAAACTTTCAATACTAAAGTTGGAGGAGGAAACTCATGAACAGTCAGCAGAACAGGACAAGACTTACAGCCATGAGCTGGAGCTGAAGGATCAGGACAGCGATGGTGCTTTCAGTGTGAGTTTGGAGTATGCACCAACTGAAGGTACACTGGATCTAAAAGAAGATGCAAGTGAACCTCAACAGAAGAAGCTCCCAGACAACGCTGATTTCTCCACTGCTTTTAACACCTTTGTGGATTCTAACCAAAATGAAAACATCGCAGAAGAAGCAGAAAGCCAAGAACAACCTGTAAATGACTCACATCAACAGTTGAACAAGAACAGTACACATAGCCAAGACTCAGTGGATGAACAAAGCCAAGAGCAGGATTCAGGTATTGCTAATGGAGAAGAGGAGGAAAACGAGCCAGGAGAAGTTGATATTGCCAGTGATAACCAAGACAAGGAAGAACTCCCCAAGGAGCATTCTAACGCCAAGCAGGACGAAGACAGTGAGCAATCTGACTCTATCTTGGAAGAATCCAATCAACCAACTCAAATAAGCAAGGTGCAAAAGATTGGATCTGAGCAAGAAAACCAAGAGGAAGAGGATAACTCCAATGCAGAAGTGGAAGGGGACAACGACAACGCATCTAGCCACAAGAAACACGTACAACACAGTGAATGGCAGGACCAAGAAGGGAAAACAGGCCTTGGAGTTATTGGTGACCAGAAGGACATGGACAAAAGGACTGTTTCCATAGAGCCTACTGCTGATAGTACCACCGTGCTCAGAAACCAGGGGGCTGATGATAATGGGGCTGATGAGGGCTCTAAGCACAGCGCAAGTGAAGACTACTTCATGCCAAGCCAGGAGTTCCTGGATGCTGAAAGAATGCATTCTCTTTCCTACTACCTGAAATATGGAGAGGAAACAGCAGATGAGGTGGAGAATGCTGATGCGAGTGAAGCTGGAGACAACCAAGGGGTGAGATCACTGACAGTGATGTTTGACCAATGACATTAGATAAGAAATAGTCACAACTCTTTCCTGTGCTTTCATAGCACATTACTAAAATTATATATATATATAATCTCAAGATACCTTAAAAGAACCCACCAGGAGTGGTGGTGCACACCTTTGATCCCAGCACTCTGGAGGCAGAGGCAGGTGGATCTCTGTGAGTTTGAGGCCAGCCTGATTTACATAGTGAGTTCCAGGACAGCTGGGGCTACAGAGAGACCCTGTCTCAAAAAAAAAAAAAAAAAAAAGAACTAGAACCCATGTTCATATACAAAATTCATTTGTTTCATATACATTCTCTATACATAATGTAAGGATAATTTTATGCAATATTTTAATGTATCTATAGTTTACGTAACCCGCTCTATGAGGTCAGGTGTCAAATCTTCTACTTTTGGTGCTATGCCAATGCTCACAAAGTTTTGGGATTTGGGAACATTTCAGATTTCAAGCACTCAGATTATGGCGTCTTAACATGTGCAATGATTTATTTTTCTGTCCATCTCCATCATCAGAACACATGCTTTATTAAGTTCCCTTAGAAGCAGACCTTGGATTTGAGTGACAGTGATTGAGAAGTACAGAGAAATGCAGAAGTTACATCGGGAAGGAAGGACCCTCATAAAAATGAACTTCATTAAACCCGCCTGAAAATATCTGAAAGATTAGCCATTCAGAGTGAGGGAGCTGGAACAGGGGTTGGGCTGAGACTTGTTAGAGAGGCGTTTACTCACCCAGCACACTCAGTCTGTCCTTTGACCAGACCAAGTAGACCTATGACTTAGGGGCTCAGAAACATGGACAGTTACGTTGAAAATCCCTATAGATAGCTGGAAAATTCTGACAGACCCAAAGAGTGGGAGACACTCACAGCTACGACTCTACTATCTTGAAACCAGGTATCATGTTGAGTCCCCCATTGAATCATCAGTGTCTATCAAAATGCCTCTAACCTAATGAGACCCAGCAATGTTTGTTGAATAGCTATAAAAAAGTGCTGTTTTATTAAGTATGCATACCAAAATGTAAATCTGGAAATTTCAGTAGGAACCAAGAAGAAACTGGTTTTATTTGGCTGTTTAATCACCTGGGCCTTTCATGCAAAATCTCAGCAGTCACCCATGGGGCAGAATTGGCACAGTTTGGGTGAACAAGTAATCTCAAGTACCAAGAACTTTCCTGTCATTCTAAGGACCTTACAACCTGCTAAAAGGAACTGGGGAAATGGCTCAGTGATTAAGAGCACTGGCTATTCTCCAGAGGACCCAAGTTCAGGTCCCAGCATCCACCTGGCAGCTGGCAACTCTCTGTAACTCCAGTTCCAAATGATTTGTGCCCTCTGCTGGCTTCTATCAACATTGCATGTACATGATGCACTTACAAACATGCAGGCAAAATATTCATACACATAAAATAAAAATAAATAAGTAAATCTTTCAAACTTGTTAAAGTTTTATCAGCATTTTCATGGAGATAAATGGTATAATACTGCCTTAACTACAGAATCCTAAGATGATATTACATGAGATTTTAACTCATATGGAGTGATTCTTGATCTCCAGTGGCTACTATTTCCCTCCCACAGTAGCAGCTAGTCTTCCTAGTTCCGACTTAACATTATTTAAGCATGAAAAAGCCCTGTGAAGGTATGCACAGTAAAACAGAAGCCAAATAATTGCTCTCTTCTTAAAAGACCTGAAATTCTGCTCTTGTTACTTTAAAGGCTAAGAAAGCCGAGAGCTCACCAAATGAAGATGGAACTTTAGATGAAGGCAGCGTGGTGAGGCACAGTGTTGGTGAGTGTGTGCTATGCAGATTGTGACTGCATCAGAAAGAGGTGGAAGTTCCCTTCTGTTATGACACAAAAATACCTCCTCCAAGGCCTTCATTAAATGTACCCATAAAGTGCCGGTGTTTCTTGTGCATATTTGATAAACTGTGGATCAATGTGTTTAAAAACTGAAAGTCCTGTTGAGATTTTAGTACAAAGGTAGAATTATTTTTCCCTATATCCTTTTGCTCCTGAGAATAATTAATTCTACTTATTCTCAAATCCATCCTATCATGATCACATTTCTTTTTAATTTCAACCAAATTAAATTCTCTTGGCTTGTTTTAACTTCTGACTGCTTTGTGCACATTGTTTTATGAACTTCAGACTCTGGCTGTATTGGGAAGGCCAATAAGAGCTGTTTGTTCCTTTTATATCTGGATCCAGTTAGTTGCAAGAATATATCTAAAGCCCTCTGCAAAAGGATTATGCCAGAGATTCCATCTGGAGAGTAACATCAAAGTGGTTTCTGATATCATCCTGCTTTCAGATTTTCAGAGTACTTAATTTTCTGTCTTATTAATGAAAACGAAGCTAATTATCTGGATAACTTTGTATTTACATATACAATTTCTCTTTGTGTTCCCTTTCCAAAACTTCCTATTAGATTCTTGTCTGAACTTCCAGTGTAAAAGGGGACACACGTGCAAGGCAGATCACCAGGGGAGACCTCACTGCGTTTGCCAAGATCCAGAGACTTGTCCTCCAGCAAAAATCCTTGACCAAGTAAGTATCCGTTGAATCTATTTTTTAAAGTAGATGCACAGGTTATTTAGTATTTGAAGTAAAAATTGAACAGGAATTGATACCAGACAAATTATTTCAACTGTGCCTTGAAAATAATAGTGGAGCTGGGATGTAAAAACAGGACCTCAGGTCTCCAGCACCCAAGAAAATGCTGGGTAGGAAGGAGTAGCACCCCACCCACAATTCCAGCAGCTTAGAAGGCAGAGATGATGGTTCCCTGAAGCACACGGACTAACTCGATTAGCCCTACAGATGAGCTCTAGGTTCAGTGAGAGGCACCAACTCAATGAATACAGTGGACAAGGAAGATTCCCAGTGTCACTATCAGGCGTGCGCACACACACACACCTGACACATAACACATAAAAAAACTAAAATTTAAATTACAAAAAAAAAATTGGGACTGGAGAGATGACTCAGAAGTTAAGAGCACTGGCTGCTCTTGCAGCAGTCCTGGGTTCAATTCTCAGCCCCCACATGGGGACTAACAACCCTCCATAACTCCAATTCCAGGAGATCTGATGCCCTCTTCTGACCTCTGCAGGCATTGCACAACACGGGTGCATTTACTTACATGGAAGCAATACACTCATACTCATAAAAAAATGAAAATTTTTAAAAACATAATAGTGGGGGCTAGAGAGATTGGCTTAGTGGTTAAAAGCACCGGCTGCTCTTACAGAAGATCTTGGTTCAGTACTCAGTATCCACATAGCAGCTACCAACCATCTGTAACTCAGTTCCAGGGGGACCTACTGCCTCCTTCTGGCTTCTAAAGGCATTGCATGCATGTGTCTCCGACACAATGGGGCAAAACGTTCATACACATCAACTACAAATTTAAACAAATTAAAGAAAATAGTGGCATTTGGCTTGCAGAACTCCTTTTAAAACTCATTCCATCCTTGGAACATCTGCAGTTTTCATTCTACTAAGCTTATCTAAGTTGTCATCATTGATTCCGTTTAGTTGATTTTTCTGATGCCAAATCAGAGACAGTATTTTAATAGTCTCTACCCAAGCAAGCCTTTGGCACAGCACTGTTTGCCAGACATTCTCTGAGCTTTCAGAACACTGTTCTCCAGTGAGCATCAACTTCTCTTTCTTTCTCTCCCCTAGGTTTGCGGCACTGACAACCACACGTATGCAAGCTCCTGTCATCTGTTCGCGACCAAGTGCAAACTGGAAGGGACCAAAAAGGGCCACCAACTGCAGCTGGATTATTTTGGAGCTTGCAAAAGTAAACCACCAATGCTACTGGCAAACATTATTTCTTAGAGAATTTGGGGTGATTTTGTGCCTCTCTGATTTCTCTGTATGCAAGCAGAAAAGTTTTTATAGTTCTGAAATCAGTCTGAAACTAAAATCAACTCAGGAAACAGAATTCCCCTCCTTAATCACAGGAGATTTAATTCAATAGGACTGGGTTGGAAGCATAGTTTTGTTTTTTGTTGGGGTTTTTTTGGGGGGGTCTTTTTGAGACAATCTCTCCCTGCCAACCCACTGTCCTGGAACTCACTCTGTAGACTAGGTTGGCCTTGAACTCATAGAGATCTGCCTGCTTCTGCCTCCCAAGTGCTAAGACTAAAGGCATGTGCCACCATGCCCAGATGTTTTTCCATTTTTCCAAATAACCTAGACAATTCCAATGTGCCTCCTCTGTACGCTCAAAAACACCGTGACAATGTCACACACTTAATATAGGTGTGAAAACTGGAATTTTCTGAATTATTTACCCTCCTTACAGTTTAGGCTGAGCTTTTGCCCAGGTGTTTTAGGATAACACATTATCCCAGAAGTTTTTAAGTCATCTTACTTCCCCAGGATGCTCTCGTTGTTTAGCTCTCCATGCTGTGAGTAATTCTCCACGTTTGAGCTCACTCATATTTTCACTTTTCCCATTCTCTGTGCATGCAAGAAGATCAAGCCTGTTGGACCCCTGCTAAGTGTGGTCATTTGGCTTGTTTTGTCCACTGAGATGAAAAAATCATCCATGAGCATTCTGGGCAGCACACAAAGGCTGGTGTGATGCTCTGTGCTTTCTTCCTGCCACCACACACTCCGAAGTCCTGTGTTGAGATGGTAGCCACAGGGAGACCGTGGTGAGTGAGCAGAGCCCTCGTGGAAGCTTGTCATGCTGGACTTGTAGTAATACGGAGAAGTAAGCTTGTCATGCTGGACTTGTAGTAATACGGAGAAGTAAGCTTGTCATGCTGGACTTGTAGTAATACGGAGAAGTAAGCTTGTCATGCTGGACTTGTAGTAATACGGAGAAGTAAGCTTGTCATGCTGGACTTGTAGTAATACGGAGAAGTAAGCTTGTCATGCTGGACTTGTAGTAATACGGAGAAGTAAGCTTGTCATGCTGGACTTGTAGTAATACGGAGAAGTAAGCTTGTCATGCTGGACTTGTAGTAATACGGAGAAGTAAGCTTGTCATGCTGGACTTGTAGTAATACGGAGAAGTAAGCTTGTCATGCTGGACTTGTAGTAATACGGAGAAGTAAGCTTGTCATGCTGGACTTGTAGTAATACGGAGAAGTAAGCTTGTCATGCTGGACTTGTAGTAATACGGAGAAGTAAGCTTGTCATGCTGGACTTGTAGTAATACGGAGAAGTAAGCTTGTCATGCTGGACTTGTAGTAATACGGAGAAGTAAGCTTGTCATGCTGGACTTGTAGTAATACGGAGAAGTAAGCTTGTCATGCTGGACTTGTAGTAATACGGAGAAGTAAGCTTGTCATGCTGGACTTGTAGTAATACGGAGAAGTAAGCTTGTCATGCTGGACTTGTAGTAATACGGAGAAGTAAGCTTGGGCTTCTTTAAGCCAGAGATGGAGCATGATTTGTTTCTGTAGGAGAGGTTAAGATCCACCTTTCTTTTTTTTTAAAAATTTTTTATTAATTTTATTTATTTCTGTATGTGTATGAATGTACTGTCTGCATGCAAGTTTGTGCACCCATGTCGTGCAATGCCTCGGAGGTCAGAAGAGGGTGTCGGATTCCCCTGGAACTGGAATTCTCCTGGAATTGGAGTTTCAGACGGCTCTCGGCTGCCATGTGGGTGCTGGGGACCGAACCCGGGTCCTCTGCAAGAGCGTCGGCACTCCTAACCACTAGGCCATCTCTCCAGCCCCAAGATCCACCTTTCTAATCAATAACTGTCATGCCCTCCACTTCTAAATTCCAGGTCTCTGGTTGTACAGAATGGGTTCTCAGTCCTAACTGCACAGCAAAATTAATTTGAGGTCATTTTTTTTTCTTGGTGTTTTGAGACAGTGTCTCCCTGTAGCCCCAGCTGGCCTGGAACTATCCCTGCAAACCAGGCTGGCCTCAAACTCACAGATATCTGCCTGCCTCTGCCTCCCAAGTGCTGGGATTGAAGGCATGTGTCACCACACCTGGCTTAAAGACAGTTCTTAGCTGCCATGTGGGTGCTTGGAATCAAACCCAGATCCTCTGCAAGAGCAGTCAGTGCTCTTAACCACTGAGCCATCTCTCCAGCCCAATTGGAGGTCATTTAAAGCATCCTGATATCCAGACTTTACCACATAATAATCAAATAATAACTTATTTGAATAGAACTTGTCATTCATTTGCTAAGCATGGTAGTATAAGCCAATCAGCCCAGCACTTGGAAGGCTGAGGCAGAAAGACAGATCATCCCTCCCTCAACAACAACAACAACAACAAACCACTAAAACAAAACTAAGATCAGAGGACCTGGAATTTGATGGTTTTTAACTCCCCAGGCAGTTTTATTTTGCCACCAGGGATAAGGACACTGCCACTGTGCAGAAGCTCTGTCAGTCTCCAGAAGGTATTGCTTCCTGTGATGAGAACTGTCACAGGGTGGAGTGCAGTGCAGAGGTCACATTACATTTTCTGCTTATCTCAGCTATTCCTGCTTGTACGGACTTTGAAGTGGCGCAGTTTCCCTTGCGGATGAGAGACTGGCTCAAGAATATCCTCATGCAGCTTTATGAACCTAACCCCAAGCACGATGGCTATCTAAATGAGAAGCAGAGAAGTAAAGTAAGTTGCACAGGGTCTGCTACAACTGTGTCTATCTATAGGACCCTAGGAAAAGGCTCTCTGGAAGCTGCCCCTGCCTTGCACTGTTTCTCCATATCTGTTTAGCCTGCATGGATTAGCATTCTTGCAGTGGTCACCATTCATGCCACAACTTTTGTGATGCTTCCAAACTATTCCCCTTCTATTCAAGGAGCAGTGGCCTTGAAAGTGCTCTTTGTTATACCTACAGCAAGCCATGGTTGAGCAAAGTTAACAAATTCAGCATTTATGTTGTCAGGCCCTGTGTTAGTCTGTTAATATAACAAATATCTGAGTTATTGCAATTTAAAAAGAGAAAACATTTTTGGTTCACAGTTTTGGAAGTTCCAGTCTATGACTGATATTGACTGTATTGCTTTGAGGCCTATGGTGAGGTACATTGGAACAGGGAGTGTGTGTTCACTTTATGGTAGGGTAGGAGAAAGAATGAATGAATGAATGAATGAATGAATGAATGAAAGAGAAGAGAGAGAAAGAGAGAGAAAGAAAGAAAGAAAGAAAGAAAGAAAGAAAGAAAGAAAGAAAGAGAAAGAAAGAGAAAAGAGAAAGGAAGGAAGGAAGGAAGGAAGAAAGAGAAAGAAAGAAAGAAAGAAAGAAAGAAAGAAAGAAAGAAAGAAAGAGAAAGAAAGAGAAAAGAGAAAGGAAGGAAGGAAGGAAGGAAGAAAGAGAAAGAAAGAAAGAAAGAAAGAAAGAAAGAAAGAAAGAAAGAAAGAAAGAAAGAAAGAAAGAAAGAAAGAAAGAAATGAAGAAGCAGGTGTAAACAATGCTTTTCAAAAGTGCTACTGGAAGAAAGTAAAGAGAAATGGAGAAGAAACTGGAGGGGAAAATGAATTCGAGTCCTCTCTACAAGTGGAAGATGTTTAATGTGTCCAGAAATAACCCACTAAAGAAGGAAAAAATCAGTGGAGAGCAGAGCATATGTCCAAATGTTAGAGGATATTCATGAATAGTTGCTCCAGTCAGATGAGGGCTGAGGCATAGTGGAGCTCAGGAAGCTCATGGCTAAGAACACTGGGTAGTGAGCAGACATGGCCATGGGAATGGGCGCACATTCTGCTGCATGGCTCCCACTGCAGCTGAAAGATGCCTATGTATTTCTCATGGATAATTCTGTCCTCCCTTCCTAACGCACTGTCTCAGACAGCCTGGAGGAGGAGTAGGTATGAAACAGGAGTTTCAACAGAGGCAGTCCAGCACTGACTAGCCAGGTCTAATCTAAGCCAGGCACAGACAGAGCAGAGAATTGGGAATGAAGTATGCTAGCTGAGGAAGGGGCAAGACTTTTGATAACTCTCCAAAACGTTGCCCAAGTCAACTTGGCTCTTTTTATCAAAACCTCATAGTTTTGTTTTGTTTTGTTGGTGTTTGTGAGACAGGGTCTCCCTGTAGCCCCCGCTGGCCTGGAACTAGCCCTGTAGACCAGACTGGCCTTGAACTCACAGAGATCCGCCTGCCTCTGCCTCCCAAGTGCTGGATTAAAGGCATGCACCACCACACCTGGCTTAAAGACGGTTCTTAGCCGCCTTGTGGGTGCTGGGAATTGAACCCAGGTCCTCTGCAAGAGCAGTCAATGCTCTTAACCACTGAGCCTCTCTCCAGACCCCAAACCTCATAGTTTTTAACATTCTGTTTGTGTATGATCTATGTGTGTGTACACATATGTGTGCAGGTGTGTGTGCCCATACACACCTGCACACATATGTGTACACACACATAGATGGGTGGAGACTAGAGGACGTCATGTTTCCTCTCCTATTGCTCTTCACCTTATTTCCTTGAGTTTCCTTGAGATGGGCTGTCTCCCTGTACCTGGAGCTTATGGGTTTTCTGTTTGGTTTTGCTTTGCTTTGCTTCGCTTTGCTTTTTATTTCTCTTTGCTTTGCTTTGCTTTACTTTACTTTGCTTCTGTCCAGGCTGCAAACCATGGCAACATTCCTGTCTCTGCCGCTCAGCCTCCAGGACTGAGGCCACTGGTGCATATGACGATGCACATACTTTCTATGTGGGTCCTGGGGATCTGAATACTTGTCCTCATGCGTTTGCAACAAGCTCTCTTCCCCACTGAGCCATCTCCCTAGCCTAGAACCTTCTCCATGTTTTAAGTAATGTGGTGAACATTCCCTTGGTTTAAAGGTCAAAACAAATTTCTTTTGAAAGCCTCAAATTTTCTTATACTAGCTGTTATTCTACATAGAATTTAAAAGGCTATACTGATTAGGAGGCACTTAATTTGAGCCAGGCCTGGTGTCCTGGGCTTGTTTTCCTCCATCATGCTATTCTTACCCTTCAAATAAGGTTTAACGGGTAGCATTTCCAGTGCACTTATCTGATACTCTGACAAGCTTCTCCATTCTTAATCTCAGGTCAAGAAAATTTACCTGGATGAAAAGAGACTCTTGGCTGGAGACCATCCCATTGAACTTCTCTTAAGAGACTTCAAGAAAAACTATCACATGTATGTGTATCCTGTGCACTGGCAGTTTAATGAACTTGACCAACATCCTGCAGACAGGTAAGAAGCCTGCATCTCCCAAAACTATGATATCTATGTAAAGCAGAACCACAAATGCAGTTGGGCAATTTCCCGGTTCCATTTTATAATCTAATTTAGGGGCTGGAGAGATGGCAGCTCTTGAAGACCTGGATGTGGTTCCCAGTAACCACACGACAGCTAACAACTGTCTGTAAATCCAGTTCCAGGGCATCTGATGGCCTCCTTTAGCCTCCATGGGTATTGCATGCATGGGTCTACTTACATGTAAAGCAAAACACTCATACACATAAAACAGAAATAAAAACAAATAATTTTTATTTAAATTTTTAAATTTATTTTGTATGTGTATGAATGTACTGTCTGCATGTAGGTTGGTGCACCCATGCCGCGCAATGCCGCGGAGGTCAGAAAAGGGTGTTGGATTCCCCTGGAACTGGAGTTAAAGATGGTTCTCGGAGCTGGAGAGATAGCCTAGCAGTTAAGAGCGCCAACTGCTCTTGCAGAGGACCCAGGTTCGATCCCCAGCACCTACATGGCAGCTGAGAACCGATGCCCTCTTCTGACTTCCACAGCATTGCACGACATGGGTGCACAGACCTGCATGCAGACAGTACATTCATACATAAAAAAAAAAAATAAAAAAAAAAAAGACGGTTCTCAGCTACCATGTGGGTGCTGGGGATCAAACCTGGTCCTCTGCAAGAGCAGTCGGTGCTCTTAACTGCTAGGCCATCTCTCCAGCCCCTCCCAGCTACTGGTCTCCAGCTGTTCTCATAATAGCAGTTGCAGCATTCCTCTGTTGTTGCACAATTTACTACTTTTCTTAGTCAAACAGAAAGTAGACATAGCCTATGTGTGACAGAGAAGAGAAAAAAAAAAATAACCAAAGCTGCTGAACTGTCATGCTGAATTTGCTTCTTAAATCTGTTTCCCACAAAAATTCCTTCAGTTTTCTCATTCTTGATCCTAAATTCCCAAGAGAATCTAATTTATTCATCTTGAGACAAGTGCTACATATGGTATAATCAAGGCTAGCCAAGCAGGTAAGAATCAAGTTGCACAGGCATGATATGCATGATATGCTGGGTACATATCTAGAGACTGCGGTGAGTGGAAGGTGGACAGCTCATAGCAGAGAAAGAAGCCGTGGGCACCAGTTGTTTATTTCATCTGCGACTTTTCACTGTGTACTGTTCATTTGGCATACATCACAGCCTGTGCAAGGCAGACGTCCTTGGTGATCCTGAGACTTAGATCCTCATATACAAACCACTCAGTTAACAAACTGTCATTTACCTTGTGGCAGAATCTTGACACACTCTGAACTTGCTCCTCTTCGAGCTTCCCTGGTGCCCATGGAGCACTGTATAACTCGCTTCTTTGAGGAGTGTGACCCCAACAAGGACAAGCACATCACCTTGAAGGAGTGGGGCCATTGCTTTGGAATTAAAGAAGGTAAATTCATCATCAATCAGAGACCGTCTCTTCCCCCAGATAAACCCTGAGCCCTGTGGCATAATAGCAAGATCCTGCTGTAGATCTATGTATGGTGTGTGTGTGTGTGTGTGTGTGTGTGTGTGTGTGCGTGTGTGTGTGTAGGGACTACATGTGTATGTATATGTGCATTCACACTGAGGCCAGATAACCTAGGAAGTTTTTCCTCAGGTTCTATCCCCTTTTTTCATAAAAACAAAGTTTCTCATTGGCCTAGAACTCTCCAAATAGGTTGGGCAGAACATTCCAGGCATCCACTTGTCTCTTCCTTCCCAGGATTGGTATTATAAGTTCACCACCAGCATTTTTATGGAGGGTTCTGGGTAAATTCAGATCCTCATGCTTGTAAGGCGAGCTCGTCACCCACTGAGCCATCACCCCAGACACTGCTGTAGGCTCTAGCAGGACCCTGAGGTGCAGTACAGTGGCAGTAAGTGCCATCTTCTGGGCAGGCTGTGCCTGCAAGGCCACTTCTCACTGCCCTCGCAAATATGCACTGAGGACTCAGAGGCTAGACCTAGGAAAGAGCAGTACCAGATCTTAGCAGGCCTCTGTATTGTGCTTCTTTCCTTAACCCGAGGATAAGTCAAACATCTAAGAATCATGTGAGAGGATAAAACAGCAAGCCTGCTTCTGACAGTGGGAAGTGTCAGATAATACCTTAGAATTCATTACCATAATCAACTGAACACTATATTTTACATCACAAATTGTACACAGGTGTTATCCCTTTAATGCATGACAGCTGCATCTTCGGGGAAGATGAAGGGGAAGAGCAAATAGTTCTTGCAATATAATTTAAATTTATGTATTGCTCTGCTGGTTTGTGTCTTCATCCACTTCCTTTTCTTTTCCTCAGTTTAGAGTCAGCTTTTATGAACAAAATGTTTTCAATAATCAAGTTTTGAAATATGCCTGCAAACTGAGCATTGAAACTGCTCATGGAATATAAATCAACAGAAAATCAAAAGGGGGGGGGCAAAAAAAAAGATGTTGGGCTGGAAAGAGAACTCAGGATAGTGTCTACTATGCAAGAATGAGGCCCCAAGTTTGTCCCCAGCACCCACATAAAAAGCCAGGGCTGGCGACAGCACTTGGAAGCCTAGTGCTTGGGAGGCAGAGACAGGCTTACTGTCTACCCAGCCTAATCTGCTCAGCAAATTCCAGGCCTGTGAGAGACCCTGTCTGAAAATATGGTGGACAATGTCTGCTGCAATCCCCAAGACAAACATGCAGCCAATCAGTAAAAAAGGATCAGAAAAGGTCAGAGTTACCCCTACAAAAGAACCTGTGACCTTCATATTAAAAATTTACTGTACACCAAAGTACAAGGGCTTGGAAGTAGAGAGAAAAGCTGAGAGTTTAAGGTCTTGGCTATTTCTTGATAAATAAGAGCAGAAAGGGCTATCCTTTTTGCGCCACTATAATATTCTGTGAAATAAACATTACTGCATTGACAGTCTGTTCTGGTTTTGTAAGCACCTTGTCCTGTGCATCAGCTGTCTATGCAGCATAACAAATTATCCGCAGATTAGCAGTTCAACATCCTTCTCAGTTGTCAAGTGTCGGGAATCTATGAGCCACTTTCCTGAGACAGCTCTGGTTTAGGGTCTCTCAGGATGCAGCCCAGCTGTGTCAGCAGTTATCTAATGGTTCGTCTGGGCCTGAAGGGGCTGCTTCTATGCTCACCCACGTGACTGTTTGAAGATGGCTTCAGGAACTCACCATCTGGTAGCTTCCTACAGAGTAGGATCTGGTTTCATCCAGGGTGACTCCAGGCTAAAGTCCATGCCATGCTACCATATTCTGTAAGTCACATTGGACAGACCTGGCACAGTGTGGAGCGCACAGGTCATGGAGGATCACTGAAAGCTATCTTGGAAGCTGGACCCTGTTAGCACTGATATGAAATTAATAATCTATTAAGACCCACACTGATATAAAAGGATCAGTTTCCTTTCTAATACCTATTCTCCAAACACAGTATTTATACAAGTTCAGATACAACCCTAAAAAAAAAAAAAAAAGGCTAAATCTATCATTTTCAACTAACCTGTTAAAAAGAGAACACCACATTCCCCAAGTTCGGCTGCACCCCACCATATCAGCATGAAGATTAGCTGGGCCAGAATATTTTTAGGTATGTCCTCTTTTATAGCACATGTGATTTGAAAGGCCCGATAAAAAGGTAAATTTGGCCAGCCTGGTCTACAGAATGAGTTACAGGCCAGCTGGGGCTATAGGGAGACCCTGTCTCAAAAAGACAAAGAAAAAGGTAAATTTTAATAAAGGCATTTACTTAAAGAGAAATGATTCAGTTTCACTCTCCTTTTGCAAAACACCAGTGGCTCCCCACATCAGCCCGCCCAGACTCTCCACTGGGAGGGGCAAGAGAAGCTTAAGAGTCCAGAGCCTTGCAGAGCTACTAATGATCCTGTTTGTGCACTGTGGTTTGGCTGTCATTATGTTATTTTGAAGATGGGAAATAATTATCACATACTAAACCAATAAAGCAGACATTAAATATGCTAAGTATACAACTTACTACTTAGGAATAGAACCAGGCAAAGCAAAGAAGGAGAGGTAAGTTTTAGCAGTATTTTTCTGAAGTCTAACTGCCTGTGATCTAAATTAGACATGCTCACGTAGTCCAGCCCTATCATAACTATGTGCATTAGGGCATGCCAATTGCCCTCAGTCAGTCTCATTTTCTTTAGCTATAAAAATGGGATTCAGGGGCTGGAGAGATGGCTCAGTGGTTAAGAGCGCCAACTGCTCTTGCAGAGGACCCAGGTTCGATTCCCAGCATCCACATGGCAGCTAAGAACCATTTTTAACTCCAGTTCCAGGGGAATCCGACACCCTCTTCTGACCTCCACAGCATTGCACGACACAGGTGCACCAACCTACATACAGACAGTACATTCATACACATAAAAAATATAAAAAATGGGATTCAGTGAAGTGATACAGAAACCTTCATTTATTTAGCATGATATGCCATGCATTGACATCTTCATTTATTTAGCACCCATGGCATGCCATGCATTGACATCTTCATTTATTTAACACCCACGGCATACCATGCATTGACATCTTCATTTATTTAGCACCCATGGCATGCCATGCATTGACATCTTCATTTATTTAACACCCACGGCATACCATGCATTGACATCTTCATTTATTTAACACCCACAGCATACCATGCATTGACATCTTCATTTATTTAACACCCACGGCATACTATGCATTGACATCTTCATTTATTTAGCACCCACGGCATACCATGCATTGACATCTTCATTTATTTTGCACCCATGACATAACTATGCATTGATATCTTCATTTATTTTGCACTCATGGTATATCATGCATTGACGTCTTCATTTATTTAGCACCCATGACCTACCAGGTACTGAAATCTTCATTTATTTAGAATGACATACCATGCATTGACATCTTCATTTATTTAGCACCCATGGCATACCGTGCATTGACATCTTCATTTATTTAGTACCCATGGTATGCCATGCATTGACATCTTCATTTATTTAGCACCCATGCATTGACATCTTCATTTATTTAGCATAACAAGACGTCTTCATTTATTTAGCACCCATGACCTACCATGTACTGAAATCTTCATTTATTTTGCACCCATGGTATATCATGCATTGACATCTTCATTTATTTAGAATGACATACCATGCATTGACATCTTCATTTATTTAGCACCCATGGCATGCCACACATTGACATCTTCATTTATTTAGCACCCATGGCATGCCATGCATTGACATCTACCAGCATTGCTCTTTAGGAAAACCTTACAAGTTTAGACTACTGGGGTAAACAAGTCAGATAATACAGGGCCTCATTAATCATTTAAAGACTTTATATTAAGAATGTAAGGAATCACCAAACAAGAGACCCATGGTTACACTGTAAAGAGGCCAAAGCACATTTGATATGAACCTGAGGCAAAGGAGGGGCTTTGGGGAAATAAAGAAGTAATCTTGTCAGGCATATCTTACAGCAGAAGCATACTCAAGATGTGCAGCATTTGGAAATAAGGACAGGAATGTAAAAGAATAATCACAAGCAAGTCAGAAGAGACCTTGAGCAGAAGTCATTAGCCTTAAGGACAACAGAAGTGACCCCTCTCATCTGAACAATAGGAAAATAAAAAGAATGTTTGCAAGTATAAATTAATAAAGTAATGGAATTAGTTCCCGTTTTATAAATAAAGCCAATTTTCAAAAGAAATACATTAAAATATATAATCTTTCTACCTTTTGGACTAAATAAAAAATTATAATGAGTAATAAAATTACCTGGTACCCCAGACAGGGTAGTGGCATAGTCTTCACATTATTTCCTGAAAGTATTTATTTAACAGCTGTTAACAAAACATACCGAGGTACAGGTAGGCAGGCCACAGAATGATCTTGTGTCCTCCAGGAGAAATCGGCTGCCTTCCATCTGAGTGGCAATAAGTTCTTCTGCAACTTACTCATGTGTAAGTTTAATTGAACTGCCACTATACACTTGCTCACTTCTAATCATATTAGTTACTTTCCTGTTGCTATGTTAAAAATACCATGATTGGGCTGGAGAGATGGCCTAGTGGTTAAGAGCACCAACCGCTCTTACAGAGGACCCGGGTTCGATCCCCAGCACCCACATGGCGGCCGAGAACCGTCTGAAACTCCAATTCCAGAACTCCAGTTCCAGGGGAATCCGAGACCCTCTTCTGACCTCCACAGCATTGCATGACATGAGTGCACAAACTTGCATGCAAACAGTACATTCATACACATACAGAAATAAAAAAAAAAATACCATGATCAAGGCAGAAGAGTTTATTTTGGCTTATGGTTTCAGAGGAAGGTCTGTCATGACAGAGGCATGGCACTAGTGGCAGACATGAAGACAGAAGCCGAAAGCTGGGCACATCTCTTGAACAACATACTAGGTGGGCACAGCTATGAGCTGTCTCCACTGACATACTTCTGTCACCAAGGTTGTACCTCCTAAAGATTCTATAACCTCCCAAGCAGTGGCACCAACTCGACAAAGTGCTCAAATCCTTAAGCCTTTGATGGACCTTTCACATCTAAACTGCTGCACTATTACACTTCGGCCATGAAGTATATGCTTGGCACTTGGCTTGGGCCCTCCTTCCTCCCCCTTCCTCTGTGAGTAGTTCTCATGCATCAGAACTACCAGGAGCCCTAACTATGCATCTATATGCCATCTGTCCACCCTTAGTGATTCTAATTCCAGAAGCCTTAGGGGATGGGGGGGGGGAGCCTAAGAATAGATATTTTCAACAGTTCAGGAGTGTGGCCGATGCCCTACCATGCTGATAATCAGCATCATATTGCCAGCTCTAACCTCCTTTGGTTATGTTGCTTCTCTGCTGACTTTCTTTTTCTTATTATTTTTTAAGGGATTCACAATATAAGAGCACAGTTGTTTTCAGATCACATTGACGTTGCTCTGTTTGCCATACAATTAGGTAATTGGCACTAGCATCCACAGATGAGGGATACCATTCGTCATTTGTTTTTCTGGGACTGTTACTTCACTCAGCATGATTCCTCTAGCTCCAGCCATTTACCTGCAAAGCTCATGATGCTCTGGTGACTTTCTAAAAGTGTTTGTTTGTTTTTTTCTTTGCAGAAGACATAGATGAAAACCTCCTGTTTTGAATTAAGATTTGAAAGAACTGAAATTTTCCATCGGCATCCTCTGCTTTAACCTCAAATGCATGCCACCATGACACTGATAGATTCATATTTAGCAAAATGTTTGCATGTGAGAGAAGACAATGAGAGTGCTTGGTAACAAAACACATGTAGCAGGCATTTGACATAACTTAGGAAATAGGAAACTTTAAAGCTAAGTGAAATAGATGTACACAAAAGAAGAGGCTGTATAAACAGGATATTAACTCAGTAATTTCACTCTCTGCATCTACTTTTGTGATAACTAATAATTATAAAATTTGGAAAAGTTATTCATATTGTTCATAACACCATATGCACATCAAGAAAATGGAATATTGCTCTTTAGTATTAACATGTATCGTTTTCATTATCTTACTAGCCTAATAAAGAGTCCATAAAATTTCAATGTCTGTTCAAGTTTATTTCCAATTATTTATTTAAGCAATCAGATGTGAAAGACTGGTCTAGGGCTCACCGTAGATATTAACTTGCAATTGTTTACTTCTTTACTACGTGAAACCTTGAGTTTATTTAGAGAAAAAAATCGAAATGCTTTATATGGGAAACAAATTGTTGTAGTCATTGCTTCTGAATGTCTTTTGTCATTATACAAGTTTATTTTTATTTTAATTTTTTTTTGTATGTGTATGAGTGTACTGTCTGCATGTAGGTTTGTGCACCCGTGTCGTGCAATGCCGTGGAGGTCAGAAGTGGGTCTCAGATTCCCCTGGAACTGGAGTTCTCCTGGAATTGGAGTTACAGACGGTTCTCAGCCGCCATGTGGGTGCTGGGGAATCGAACTCGGGTCCTCTGCAAGAGCAGTCGGTGCTCTTAACCACTAGGCCATCTCTCCAGCCCCCATTATACAAGTTTAAACAAGGCGGGTGTATGAACTCAATTGCTTTTTAGCTAAATTACATTGAAAATGTGAGTGATTCCACATTGCCATATTCAACCAACTCCTACTTCTGTGTATGTGTGTTGGGGCAAGAGGGTTCCGCAAACTACACATTTCATTTCTCAAAATAAAGGTAAAGAAGGCGGAGGGAGAGCGGTGGAGTGTCGTGATGCCAGTGCTGGGAGAGACGAGCACTACTCCTGTGACTTGATTATGTCTCAGAAAACTTGTGCTTCTGCTTGAGCTCTTCTTTGGTGACTGTTACGTTAAAAGCTGGAGCATAAAAATATAAATTACACCATATAGTTTTTCAAGGTCTGAAGGAAGAGGTAATAAAGAAACCTGTCAATCACTTTTGCAGTAGTTGGAAGAAAGTACAAAGGGGGATGACATAATTTCTTATCTATAGTGGAAGATATGAATACAGTTTACTTCAATTGCTTATTATCTCTTTTATGATACCAATCAGTCACTTGTTCTTAACTAGAATCACACTGAAGCATGACCTTTCTAAATAATTAAGTTTAATTTTATTAATCAAAATCTAATTATTGGTTATTTTCATCAAATAGAGAAATAATTTTAGAAATTACTCCAAACTTCAGAATACCTTTGCACATGTCCAAAAAA
This sequence comes from Rhizomys pruinosus, assembly GCA_009823505.1. NCBI lineage: Eukaryota > Metazoa > Chordata > Mammalia > Rodentia > Spalacidae > Rhizomys > Rhizomys pruinosus. The sequence continues at coordinate 916,972 of VZQC01008149.1, forward strand.
ATAGCTTAACTGATTAGAAAACAAACTTTAGAAATGAAGTTTAAAAAAAAAAAAGAAATGAAGTTTTTCTAATTATACTAGGAGGTATAAATTAGACCTAAATTTCCTTTTACTCTTGGCAACTTTTAAAAAATGCTTTAAAATACCATTTTTATCAGAATCTTTAAACCAATGTTTTTTAACATACACATATTTACTTTTACTAAGTCCTAAAACACCATGTAACCTGTAGACAGAGTCTGGGCAAAACTGGATACTTGTTGAACTCATGTCAATTAAATATACATTAATCGAATATACACCCATGTCCCTCTCCTGCCATTCCCACCCTTCCTGATTCACCATTTCAGTCAGTTTTCTGGTGTAGTCTTTCTGTTGTTGTTCTTTTAATGTGAATCCCTATCCACAAGAAATATTTATAACTGGGTTATTGGGGGCTGGAGAGATGGCCTAGCGGTTAAGAACACCGACTGCTCTTGCAGAGGACCCGGGTTCGATCCCCAGCACCCACATGGCGGCTAAGAACCGTCTGCAACTCCAATTCCAGGAGAACTCCAGTTCCAGGGGAATCCAAGACCCTCTTCTGACCTCCGCAGCATTGCACAACAGGGGTGCACAGACCTGCATACAGACAGTACATTTCATGCACATACAAAAATAAATAAAATTAAAAAAAAAAGAAAGAATAAATAAAAATTAAAAAAAATAACTGGGTTATTGGCACTAGCATCCACATATGAGGGACACCATTTGTCGTTTGTTTTTCTGGGACTGTGTTACTTCACTTAACATAATGTCTTCTAGCTCCATCCATTTACCTGCAAAGTTCATGATGTTGTCCCTCTTTTACCGCTGCATAGAACTCTATTGTGTACATGTACCACATTTACTCTATCCACTTGTCAGTTTAGGGACACCTGGGCTGGTTCCAGCTGTTTGCTATTGTGAACAGAGCTGCAATAAACATAGCTATGCATGTATCTCTGCAGTAAGATGAGTCTTGTGGGTATTTACCCAGGAGTGGTATGACTGGGTCAAATGGCAGGCTCATTTTCAGTCTTCTAAGGGTTCTTCACACTGCTTTCCATAGTGGCTATACAAGTTTACATTCCCACCAGCAATGGATGAGTGTTCCCCTTTCCCCTCAACCTCTCCAGCACTTGGTATCATTCATTTTCCTGAACCTAGCCAGTCTTATTGGAGTAAGATGATATCTCAAAGTGGTTTTAATTTGCATTTCCTTAATTATTAGCGATGTTGAACACTTCTTAAGATGTTTAAATCCCTGAAAAAGGAAATTGAGGAAGACATCAGAAGATGGACAAACCTCCCATGCTCATGGATTGGTTTAAAATTTTTGTTATAGAGATCCTTGGTGTCTTTGGTTAGGTTTGTTCCTAGGTATTTTATTGTTTTTGAGGCTATTGTGTGTGGGAAGGCCTCCTCGTAGTCCTTCTTGATTAGATGAGTGTTCTAATTCCTTTTTCATTTCATCTCATTGCCAGGGATGGGGGGGTGTGGGTGCCTGATCTAGCCCGTGCAAGATGGCTCAGAGTTGAGACCCTCTTCCAGCCGCCCCTGAGACAGTCCACCCCCAAAAGTACCTGCCTGAGTGACTTACGGCCTCCTGCCTGAGCCTCAGGAGCTCGCCTACACAAAGCCGCCAAGGGCGCAGAACAAATCCAAACCCGACCCTCTAGTCACACTGCAAAGGCAAAACGTGGTCCCACAGAGGCGGGTACACCCCTGCAAGAGGGTTCAGAGTCGAGACCCTCTTCCAGACTCCCCTGAGACAGTCCACCCCAAAAAGTACCTGCCTGAGTGACTTACAGCCTCCTGCCTGTGCCTAAAGAGCCAGCCCACAACCCCTGTATGTATTAGTAAAATATTTTAATATATTTTACTCTAAACCACTTTGCATTATATATATATATATATATATATATATATATATATATATNATATTAATACAGGAGAGCTCTGACATCAGCAATGGATTATTCTACCAAGGAGATGTTGGCCAGGGGATCCAAGCCCCACCCCAAAAGGTAAAGGCTTCTTGCCTGTAAACTGGGATACCTGCAAGAAGAGAGGTGGTAAGGCCCTGCTGTCAAAGACCTGATGTAAGCATGTGAAAAATGTATTGAGACCGCACTTGCAAGTGTACAGTTGGTCTCTGGAATACCAGAGAGTGTTACCAAAGGCCACTAAACCAATAAAGCAAATATAGGTCTCCTTGAGTCAAGCAAGACTCCTCCGTCAGCACCAGCTACACCTCACCTGCCTGGAAATTCTGTGCAGCAGTGGCAGCCATATGCCTGTATATCCCAAATCTAATTGGCTATTAGCTCTCTCCTTGGAGGAATAACCCATGGCTGATGCCACAAGCTTACATCCTCTAGTGGTTAGGAGATGTTATAAGACACAGTAAGACCCTGTCATATTTTACAGAAAAAACGTAATTCATGGATTAACATACCATCCAAACATCTGTGTCTATACCAAAGTAACCTACCATAACAATTAGTACTGTTTAAATACCTATCTAATTGCTTGTGCTTCATTAGTAGGATTGAAAGGTTATTCCTGGACAAACTGTCAGCCCATGAAAGGAAACAGCCAGAATTGACCAGAGTCCAAGACAAAAGCTCCAGAGAAAGTAGACTGTTTTGCTTCTTGTCCACCTGTGCCCCTTTTCTAAGCCTAGGGAACAATCTGCAGAAGAGGGCATGGTAGAATGTAAGGTCTGTGATTGGGGTGAAAGGTGAAACTACAGCAATATAGTCTGGACACTCATTTGATCAACTTGATTGAACATACAAGCCCCCCCAGCTGGATGGTGAGACCCTTGGGCTGTGTGGGTTTGGGCACAACTGTTTGCAAATTGGTTTTACATGAAGGATGCTTGTACTCATAAATTATTACTTATTGTTAAAAAATGAAAAAAATAAAGAATAGAAAAAATAAATAAAAAATAAGCAAAAGTAGTTTTAAGGATGCCATCTAAATATTTACTAAAAATTTACTTGAAAATAATTTTCACTTTAAAATCAAAATAATAATAGGAACTTTCAAGCCTTACATTTCTCCACCAGTTCTAAGGCTCCCAAGTGTGTACCTGGATGAGAGATCATAGAGGCACTTTAATATCCTTACAACTTTTAATTATTGGTTGGTTGTAATAATTACCCTGATCCCAACTGAGATGAGGCTGTTTTCTCAGTAATCTCTCTTTAAACCCATCTCTGTGTAACTGTGATATTTTAGAAGCCAATAGTTCAGTTCAGTGTTGGATTTTGTGAGTCATACTGCCAGCACCATGAAGGCATTAGTAAAACAGCTTAAATACTAGCCAGGCCTAGGGATTCCAATCCACAGTGCTTCCTGAATGTGTTGCTCTAACGGCCGTTACAAGCACAGGTAATTATAGAGATATGATTTGTACTGATTCTACTTCACTAGATAAAAGCAGGTAAGAAATTCTTGGATTGGGTAATTTAATGATTCTACCAGGTCCACTTATCAAAGAAGAAAGAACTTCAAAGAGTTTGAATCCATGGAAAAAGAAAGGGAGAAAAGTAGTCTAAATTCAAGCAAAGTAAAACAAACTCAACCATAATTGAATTTAAGAAAATACAAAACAGAAGGGTGATTTATATATTGACAGGATGATTTACATATGGACAGAACTTGCCTTGAATGTTGGGGACATGTCTTAGTAAAATTATGAAGTTGTTTTCTCTCAAACTCAAACTCAGTGATTTGCTTTAAAATTCACAAGGTAAGTTAATTCAAAATAAATGTGATTTTACAAATATACAAAGGTTTACGTCAGAATCAACAGGCAGTGCAGGTCATGTTGAGTTGCGTTGAGTTTACTCACATTGTGCTTAATGTTTATCAAGCCATTATACCTTACAAATTTTTCCTCGTATAATTTCCTTTCTAAAAAACTGCAGTTGCCAGCAACGGCATCTAGATCGTATGAAGGCCTGATCTGTTTTGGAGAGGCACAAGCTCCTGCTTGGTGTGTTCCATTAAAATTGTCCTCTCTCTTCAGCCAGTGAAAATCAGTTCCCAACAATAGGCATTCTGTAACATTAAAAGCAAAAGATTTGTGTATAGAGATCACAAACTCAGATAACTTCAAAGCTGAACAGGTATAGGCCAAGCTGCACAGTATACAGAAGAGTAGAGCTTAGAGGTGATGCAAAGAGTGTGTCTGCTCCAAAGGATTTGAAGGCTTTTTTGGTTAGTGATTTTGTTTTGTTTTTGTTTTGCTTTTAGGGGTTTGTTTGTTTGTTTGTGACAGGGTCTCCCTATATTCCCAGCTGGCCTGGTACTCACTATGTAGACCAGGCTGGCCTGGATCTCAAAGAGATCCCCCTGCCTCTGCCTCCCTAGTGCTAGGACTGAGTGTGTACCATCATGCCTGGTTCTCATCTGAAAATTTTTAAAAGTATTACAAAATGTGAATCTAGAGACAGGAAGGATTTAGGCCAAAACTATGTCAGCTCCTCTACCTCAACCGCCTGTTTACAACAGAAGCAGGACTCCGAAGGAACAGAGAAGTATTCACCTGGTGCTTCAATTCCAGATTCCGCTTGAAAATGAAGCTCTTCATCCTGGCTAGCCTACTGAGCATGGCCTCCGCTCTGCCCATCCCGGTGAGTTCTGCCTCCCCCACTCTTCTCACACTGGAGTCTTCTCATTTCTGGACTTCATCATCTCCTAGATCTTTTCAGTTCACAGAAGAGAAAAGTAGAGTCTAGGAGAGTGATGGGATCAGTAAGCTGCCGCTCTTCTTGGGCCTACCACAGGTCCCAGGTTCTTCACCATTTGCTAGCTAATAACCTTGGGCAAGGAACTAACCCAGGCTTTCCCTATCTACAAAATGAGCTAGAACAGCCTCAGGGAAGTTCTAAAACACTTGAAAGTCCTACCTGTAACAGAATCCCCTCAGAAAAGTTACCAATACAAAAGTATTCTGCAGTGACCCAGGTCTAAATGAGGCAATTGAATTGAGCTTCATTTATAACACCCTTGCTCAAATCATCATGTTTTCTTAAGGCCTCTGCAAAAATGTTCTAACATCAAAAGGCTATTTTCTTTTAGACTTGATTTTACAGAAAGAAAGGTTTAAGACTACCCAAAGTGGTTCAAAGTTATGAACATTAAAAACTTGTGCCTGAAGTATACAATCCAGTATACAGAAAACCCATTAACAGATTATATTTATAAGTCTTTAATGACCCATTTTTTTAAACCCAGATTTGAATAAAAACCTATAGTCACATGTAGTGTGCCTGGATAACAAACCTAATCTGTTTAGACTACAGTCCTTTCTTCCAATGTCACGAGGCATTGTTATTGTGATGCATTCTTTATAGTGCGGGGAACAAACAGGACTTTGCATGGGCCAGTCAAAGGCTCTTCCAAGTTATACCCCAGTCCAGACAAGGACCGCCTAAGTTCCAAATGGTGTGTATTGCTTGTCTCTTTAAGAATATTATGCTCCTTGTTTGGCAGAATACACGAGCTCTGGTGGCGTGGGGAGATAGGGTGGGGGACACGGGTCTATATTTGATAATCTTGTACGAAATATATATTTAAAAAGATTTAAAAAAAAGAATATTATGCTACTAGCCAGGTGTGGTGGTGCACGCCCTTAATCCCAGCACTCAGGAGGTAGAGGTAGGTGGATCTCTCTAAATTCAAGGCCAGCCTGGTCTACAGAGCAAGCTCTAGGAAAGCTGGTACTAAAAGGGAGACCCTGCCTCAAAAATACCAAAAAAAAAAAAAGGAAAAAAACTAAAAATAAAATAAAATAAAATAAAAATATTATGCTCCTGAAGTTGTTGCAGTATACATATTTCATTAATATTAATATGTGCTTTCTTGCTATTTTAGCATCTCTTAAATTGTCTTATAATAATGAAGTAATAAATCATTGTGTCCATGTAACAAACATTTTTCTTTGTTGATCTACAAGATGATTCACTTTATAGTGATAGCTTCCTATAATACATGAAATACACCAATCCTGAACCACCACTAATCTACCTTTAGAAACCTTTTGCTGTGAACTGACAACAGTCATACCTTCCACATCTATGTAAATGAGATCTATAGAATCAATTTATATTTGATGTAATCTGAGTATGTTCAACATGGGTTCAGCAAGAAACCCTCTCCCATGTACACTGTAACAGAGGGTCTCTGAAATAAAATTTTGTTAGGAGAGCAGTTAAAAATGCAGTACTCTTCACCGGTCTCAATGCTCGGGGGAAAAAAAATAAATGAATAAATAAATAAATAATACTCTCAGATTCCCTTCACCTTGAACTTCTACATACTGAAAACAAATCTAGTATTAAATTCACAGAGTTTTAAGGCATACAGTGTATAATGACAAATGTAAATGAAAACATTCTTTGGATGTAAGTTTAAAAGCAAAAGGGGGGGGGCTGGAGAGATGGCTCAGAGGTTAAGAGTACTGGCTGCTCTTGCAGAGCACCTGAGTTCAATTCCTAGCACCCACATGGTGGCTAACAGCTGTCTGAAACTCCAGTTCCAGGGGATCTGATGCACTCTTCTGACCTCCATGGGCATTACCCTACACCATGGGTGCACTTACAGGCAATATGTGCATAAAGTAAAAATATAAAAATAAATAAAATTTAAGAAAGTCAAAAGTACTTGGTATTCTGGAATCACTGGACAAAGTAAACAGCTTTTCCCTGTTAGATATGTAATTGTCCATTCTATAGGGGAAGCTACATCACTGACAGGCATAATGCTCACAGGAGGCTTGTTACCTACTGACATTTAAAATTAAATCTTTTATTGGAGAATGTATTGTCAGAACTGCTTTACCTTGTTGCTTTTCTTGTTTTCAAGCTTGACCAATCTGGAGAAAGTTACAATGGACAGGTATAGTTCCAGTTGTATTTTAAATAACACATTCATCATTTCAAAGTTTACACATTTACAAGTGAAATGACTGAAATGTTTCTCTTTACAGAGATTTAACTTTTACCCACCACAAGTACTACCATTTCTCCCTCAGTTCCCATTTCCCCAGGCTCCACAGCTGCCTCTGGTAAGCAGGGTTTGGGGAATTCTAAATTTATTATCTGGGTCATGGTTATTAAATGTCCCCAGTTTTGGTACAGAAATGAGGCTTTAAAAGGAACGTTGTTAGCTATTCACAATCCTGTCCCAGCATAGCTGCCATGGAGTATAACAACAGACTAGAAAATTTGCATTAAACTCTGTGACCTCTGCCAGTGACAGTTATGTCAATGGGTGCTTTTACTGACTACTCTGACCATGAAGTGCCTTTACTCTTTGTGAGAACACTAGTTAGTATTCTAGAAGTCTCTGTGGCATCCATTCTTTGGCTTTTACTAAATCACTGTGAGGCTTTCTTTTCTCTAAAAAGTTTCTCTCAGGTTTCTGTAACTTTTCTTGCTGAACACCATCAATCTCTCCCAATAGTTGGATTTGTATTGCCTGTTTCAATGAAGGGCAGAGCAAAGCTAAGTACATGGCAAGCTCCCTTTGATACATGCTCCTAGATGCACATGCAAAGCTGTCCAGGATGTGGGTAAAACACTTCCAAAAGGAGAGCCAGGTCTTGAGCAATAAAAAAGATTTATTTTTATTTAGTATTTCAAGGGGAAGCCCTTCCTACCACCAGATGGCAGAATTGTTTTTAAAAGCACGCAGACAGAAATCTTAGGGTAGAGAAACTAGTGGTTCCAAGAACCATCCAAACTGATATACGAGACTAATCAATTCCTGGGCATTATGTTTGACTACTTAAGCAAAATACTTATAGCCCCTAAAAGAAAAAGTCTGTGGAATCCAGAGTTCCTAAGGACAGTGGTCTTGTTTATTGCTGTCCCCAGTCCTAGACACACAAAACCTGCTCACAACAAACTACATGGAGAGAGAACAGAAACAGCCAAGAGGAAATGTCATGGCTTGTTTCACTCACAATTCATCTTTTCTCCCTTTCTGTAGATTCCAATTCCTGTTCCTTTTCCTTATGATCCCAATCAGGTAATTATGTTTAAAACCTACTTTAAGAGGGTTTTCAAATGAGTAAGAATAAAAACTTGAAAGTCTTTTTAAAGTTTTAATAAGACAGGAACTTGATATCATGGAATAACAATTCAATCTTTTACAGATCATTAGTTATTGGTATTTTTCAAAAACAATTTAACATACAAGTCTCAGATATCTTTGAAAACTGATTGGCCTAAGACCTGAAAAACATTACACAGAATAAACATGGGACCCAAGGGGAAGCAAGCTCTAAGCCTACTCTCTAAGACTCTGGAGAAATCAAAATCCTCTGGGCCTTACTTGTCTTCTTCTAGAATACAAAATAGTGAAAAATAATGTTTTATAAAGTCCATTTCACCTATAAACTGTTACACCTACATGTCATATATGGGGATATAATCTTAATGAAATGTAATTTGTCCTAGAAACTTTTGAACTGGATTGAAGGTTATGCTGATAGTATAAAAAAAAATTTTATTTTATTTTATTTTTTATTTTTTATTTTTTTTGTCTTTTCGAGACAGGTTCTTCCTGTAGCCCCAGCTGTCCTGGAACTCACTCTGTAGACCAGGCTGGCCTTGAACTCACAAAGATCTGCCTGCCTCTGCCTCCCGAGTACTAGGATTAAAGGCGTGCACCACCATGCCTGGATAAGATTTTCTTGAAGTAGTGATAATTATTGGTGACATACATTCAGCCACAAACCAAAAAGCAAAGCTGTGTATATCATATCATACGAATTAAAAAATTTTAGTGATACTATTAAAATTTTAAGAAATAACTATTGGTTTTCTTTCATTAAGAATTTAAAAGTATAACACAGTAAGCATCTATTAGTGATTTTGACTTCACAAGAAGTCCCTGATGCTTAAGCTCACAAAACAAAATATGGAGTACATATTTCTAGAAATGGTTTTAAAAAGGGTACACCAGGCTATGTGTATGTGTGTGTGTGTGTGTGTGTGTGTGTGTGTGTAAAGTATCAATGATATGCATCATAATGATGGAATTGGAATTTTTGAAATACTAAGAATCTTAAAAGTATGTTTCCACTTACCAAGCTAATATAAAGTTGTACCTTAAAACGTTGAATAACTCTGTGATTATTACATTTCCTTTATTCTAGGCTTTGACACCTAATGTGCTTATAACGGTAAATATATTTTGACCTGTTGATCTATTAAAATCTATAAAAATATCATATTGAATATTCATTCTGAAAATTGCTACTTTCATTCAATCCATTTGAACACATAAGATACCTGTTAAATTCAAGGCCCCAAACCAACCCTGATGCATGACAGAGTTCTGTTTTCAGTTATTTAATTAATTCGTCCAACTATAAATTAACAAAACAATTTCTTCTATTATCGATGCAAGTGAGAATAATGAGGAAATTTAGGGTTACAGAACAAAATGCTTTAGGAAGATAAAATAGATCTCTTTACTAATGAAGAAATACTGCCAACACATAATATATACATGAAACATTATCAGATCCAAATCCTCAAAGATGTTTTTATTTTTATTTGATCTTTTCAGAAAATAGCCTGGAATTCACTATGTATACCAGGCTAGCCTTGAACTCAACAGAGATCCACCTGCCTCTGCTTTCTGAGTCTTGGACTAAAGGCGTGTGCCACTGCCACACGATGCAAAAGATGTTTTTTAATGAAATGAACATAATTCAACTTTTCCACAAGGCCTTTTATTGGTTCAATAAGTTACTCGTAATATTAGTTTATGAAAATATAGTACTACCTGAATATAGTTACAAAAGATAAAACTAAAAACTTCCATTTCTCTAAAACATACCTGCAAACATTTCTGAAATGAGAACACATCTTAAAATGGATGAATGCCTGTTTTTCTTTAAAATGCTACTATAAATGAAACAGAAGAGTTTACAGTTAATGATGTCTTAGAAACATGGACGTGCAGTATTTTTTTAAGTGAGAAAACTAGGCCTTGAAATTTTGGATGCCTCAGATAAAAATTTTCACAGTGTTTAAATATAAACTGGTTCAAGTAATCTTGAAGAATGTTTAAATGTACCAGGAAGTCTAAGGTCAAACAGTAATTTCTGGGCCTAATTAAGAACCTTTCAAGTAACTGATACCCTTTCCACAACTGGCCCAGTTTGACCATTATAGCTCATTTCTAAAGGGCAAACCATAAAACTCCTAGCATCTCTAACTAAACATCTTTTGGGGACTGCCTTCAATGATTATTTAGTGTGATTACAAAATTGGCAAATTTGTCCAAGCATGGCTAAGGATCAGCCTGTGAGTGAGAAGTCCCCTGACCCCCATCCTAACCTTATCTACGGAGTTAAATTCACTGTGTGACTTTGGTGAATTAACCTGGAAGGTAAACACTGACTCTGCAGACCTTTGAAAATACTATCTCTTCAGAGACTTTTTTCAGGTAACAGAGGGTTTTTTTGTTTTTTAAGAATCCCAACAGAGTAACCTACAGAACTGCCCTTTCTCCTCCTGCCCCCTTACAAACACTACCAGGGCATTATTCATGCCCAGGAACTGCCAAGGTTGGCCAGTGTTTGGTTTCACTATTCCCATGTTCTGAAACAAGCAGCTTGACTAGTACGGGAACTTACATTTGACAAAAAGTGGTCAATTTCATGAACAAGCTGCTGAGCTCTTAAAACAAAGGAAAAAAAAAAAACATATGGAAGCTATACTTTTCCAGGGAAATAGCTGTGTAAGCAAATCCTCATGACAAAGTACATATTCACAAGTGTGCTAAAATGCTGCCCCCAGTATTTCTATCATTCAACAGGGCATTCACATCAACGACCATGGTCGGCACCTGCTTAAAGTATACACACAGCTTCTTCAAACGAACATCTTAACTTTCAAATATAGTTAACAGTTAGTTATGATAGAAAAGAAATATTTCTGTGAATTTTAAATCTAGATATTTAAATATAATGTTCCTTCGTTTTAAAATCTTATATCATAAATAAAATAGTAAGAAATATAATTTTCAATAAAACCTTCCTATACAAAAAAAATTTTTTTTGAGATAGAGTCTCCCTTTTATTCCTAGCTGGCCTGGAGCTCACTATGTAGACCAGGCTGACAAAATATTTTAACTTCATTAAACATGAAGACAAACTCTCTGATAATACTTATCATTTTCTTCCTTTATAGCTGATCACTTCCATTTTGAATCAGCTGCAGGTAAATAATTTTGTAATGCTATTATAAACTACAAATTTACTAAGTAAACCGAAGATGACATCTTAATTTTTTTTTTCTTATTTTTAGGGCTTCCTTGGGGTAAGATTTTATTTATGATTATATTGATGAAAGTAAGTGACATTCAATGTCAGGGAAGGTAAGAACTACAAAAAACATATGACAGAATCAACCCAACAGACCTAGTCAACCAAAACTCACAAGTTATAAATTCAGTTTTGCTCAAGACTTTTAGATAAAAAATGTTACACAAGTTATAAATTCAGTTTTGCTCAAGACTTTTAGATAAAAAATGTTGCGCTGGGCGTGGTGGCGCACGCCTTTAATCCTAGTACTTGGGAGGCAGAGGCAGGCGGATCTTTGTGAGTTCAAGGCCAGCCTGGTCTACAGAGTGAGTTCCAGGACAGCTGGGGCTATAGGGAGACCCTGTCTCAAAAAGACAAANAAAAAAAAAAAAAAAATGTTACATGTAGAATCTGTATTCATAATGTCATAGAATTTAACAAAATTTAAGTTTATAGAAATAAATACTTTAGATTAAGAACTCTGAAACTTCCTTTTGCCTTACGGACAATTCATAGTAAACAATGAAAAGAACTTACTGTCAAATCACCAAACCTAGTTATAGCCTCATCTCAAGGTAACTTAGCAAATACCCTAGGATGAGAGCACTACTACTTAGTGACCAAGCTACAAACAGAGACATCTACTTTGATTCTTACTTGCTTCCATTTAGAATATATACCCCAAAATGCAGAGATTTAAAAAAGGCATATTTTAAATAAATGAATCAAAACATTTTTATTATTGATTTTAATGTGCCTTGAGAAACACTAATGAGTCAAAATATTTTCAATCCTCATTTTGAAAAAGAAACTGGATTTTCATCCAGCAATTTCCCTCCTAATAAGTTTCATTACCCTTAAATACTTATAAGTACTTTTTACCATTTCAAATACTTCCATCAGGCCATTGAAGGCCAAGCAGAAAAATTAAGGTTCCTTGTTATAGACAAGATAGTTAAGGATTCAGTTTATCGGCATTCAATTATAAATGAAGCACATTATTTTCTAGCTGCAATCCTCCATCATAGCATTAGCACATCAGCAATAAAATTATCATAAAATGGGAGAGATGGAAGGTGAAGGAATTCTTCTAAAATGCGTCATCTAGTAACTATAACTGTACTCTCTATTTCAACAGAAATGATTCTTGTTGTATGCCAGAAGTCACAAATGGTTAGTAAAATCTTCAAATTCTTTCAAGTACTATTATATATTTTAAATATGTTTAGGATAAGAGTTTTATCACTATACATTATGTCTGTGTTAGAACATTAATGCTGTGGTAAAAGTATAAAGAAGAGCAAATTAATACAAAAGCTTTCTTCAAAGCATGTACTTTAATTTTATTTATTAAGTGGGCTAAAGTGGGGCTCAGTATAAGAATGTTTCCTTAGCATATATAAGGTCTTGGGTTCCACTCTCAGCATCAAAAAATAATAAAATAATTTAGTAAAACTCCAGAAGTATGTTAGAATACTTATTACCAGAAGTTCTGAACATATCAAAACTTACCATTTTTAACCAGAGTGGCCTCTAAAACTAGCTAGAATTTTTAAGTTCCCTTTTTATCTACCATATGTTTAGCTTATAAGATAATTATGACATTAAATAAATTTAGCACATACTCTTTATGTTTGAAACATTTTGAGAAGTTCAAGAAACCCTGCTGGTACACTGACTGTGGCCACTATCCTTAGATTAAGAAATTATGGAATAAACTTTCCTTGCCCCCCCAAATTATGTTCGATTCAACAGCACTAGCCAAATCAGGCAGGGCCTTTAAATTCCATAAATGCACTATTCTGGGTAATGTAAGTATAGCTTATGTAACATAGAATATCCATCAAAACACACTCTAACATCAACTGTCTCCTATAAGTAACAATCTACAAAGATTCGTAACCTTTATACAGACGATAATAGACAAAGGATGCATTCTAGAACTAGGTAAACTGGGATTCAAATCTAAGTTCTACCACTTAGTAAAGAGAAGCTTGGGCATCATTCAAAATAACTATTTCATCTGTAAAACGGGTGTAATACCTGTAGATTAAGTGATATTGATTCTACTAATGTCTCTAAAGAAAAAATATTCCCCCAGGCATGGTGGCACATGCCTTTAGTCCCAGCACTCAGGAGGCAGAGGCAGGCGGATCTCTGTGAGTTCAAGGCCAGCCTGGTCTACATAGTGAGTTCCAGGACAGCTGGGGCTAAGGGAAACCCTGTCTGTCTCAAAAAAAAAATAAAAAAAAAAAAAAAGACAAAATGATATATATAAGATATATATATATATATATATATATATTCCTTATACCTAAAACATAGATAAATTTGAAGAGAAAAATCTCTCAATGATTTAGACACAGTTAATCCTACAGGAAGGTCTTAGGCTAACCTTTGCCTGTTTTCTCTCCATTGTAGATGGTGCTGGTTATCTGCCAGGTCGGATCGTCTGCTCTACCTTATCTGTAGTTGGTAGTGGTCTTAACATTTTGCACACTCTGTAAAAAGTTCAAAAATACCGTATGGAAATCTATAATCTAAAGACCATTTGCCTTAAATAAAAATATTACTATAACATCTTTATTAATTTTGGTTCAAGTGATAGTAAAACTAAAGATAAGTGCCATTTTTCATAAAACTGTTCAAACTTTCTTGACAGCTTTTATAAGTAACTGGCTTTTAGTGCCAGGAAGAAGCAATTTCTTCAAGTCAAACAGTAAATGTAGAAGCCAGTTTCACCCAGGCTCCCCTGAGCAGTCATCAAATCTGACATCTCTATGACATACTTTAAGGGCTTTAAAAAATACGGCGCACACCTTTAATCCTAGCACTCGGGAGGCAGAGGCAGGTGGATCTTTGTGAGTTCAAGGCCAGCCTGGTCTACAGAGTGAGTTCCAGGAGAGCTGGGGCTACAGGGAGACCCTGTCTCGAAAAGACAAAAAAAATAATAATAATAATTTGTCAGAAGAGTTTAACCTCAAAATCAAACATTTTAAAGTTCTTCAGCAAACTTATACTAGAAAAAGGCCTCCTCTTAGTTCAGTTCTAGTATAACACCAAAAAGTCCTAAAATCAACAAAATAAAGACAAGCCCTTTGATCTTACCTCTAGCCACAGAGTGATCCTAATACTTTTTTCAAATGCATGAAATCAAAACTACCATGATGCCTTATGACTACCCCTAGCTCAGGCTGACTGGAGCTAAATTAAATTAACATCACAGGACTTTCCACTAGAGTGTGAGGCACGTTCACTGAGGCAAGACAATATTATTTCCCCTTCTTCTTCCTTGCCTCCAGGAGACCCTACCACACTCAGCCTCTGCTTTTCCCTGCGACTTACAATACCATCCATCTCTCAAAAACTATTTCCATCCTTTACAATCCCCTCTTAACAACAACAACAAAAAAACCCACTTGTACTCACACAGACTTCCTGCTGTCCCTAGTTCTTTTCTAGTCCTTTATATATTGGGATTTTAATCTACCCTTTATAGTAGTTAGAGTAAAATCTCTATAAATACTAATTTACCTGAACATATTTCTTAAATTTAGATATTCTAAATGAGAAAATGAACTTCTATTCACTGATCCTTATTGACTAAAACACTAACTTAAATTGCTTTATAAATCTCAAGAATACATAAAGTTCCAAGTTTCCATTTTTGAAATCAGCTTCAGTAAGCACATAAGAAGCACAATGTGAAGTGAATCATTTAAAGGAAACCAGCTTGGGCATCCGATGGAGATCCTCCATCAGGGTCTGGTATGGCAGGAACATCAGTCTCGTTTCAGAGGACCTGTGAGGAAAACTATCAAGCCAGAAGTCTATGCAAACTAAATCATAGCCAAGTGATATTTCATTTTTATTGTAGCTACAGATCTTCAAAGTGCATCAATTATTTACATTTGTTCAGACATGCTTACATAGAATACATACAAAAACTGGTTATTTCTAATCCTTTGACAAGAAAGAAAACTGCAAGTTCAGTGTTCTCATTTACATTTTTACTCTGTTGCAAAAACTTTCTGGATATAAACATTTGAAAGGGAATGAGTGTCCAAGTTACCTTTTGAGAGCATGAGTTCTGTGATACTGCTCCCTGCTGGCCTCTGGCTACAGAGACAAGCTATAACCCATGGCAGTGGGTGTCCGAGTCCTCACTCCAGTGCGCATCCCGTTTCTCTGCCACGAGCTTGATGAACTGAGAGTGGCTGGCGTAGAGCTTGAGCTTGTCGCTGATGTCCACCCACCTCACCTTCCCAGCGTCGTCACCAGCTTCCAGGGCGAGGCTGTCCATGATCTCACCTACTCACCACAGAACAGCATTTCCAGAAAAAGGAGATTCATTTATTTGTTTCTTTTTCAACATAATTCTGTATCTTCAAATAGTCTTACTAAAAATAATCTTAATCATTCTTCTTAATGGATGGACAAGTAAATTAAAAACAAGAATACTCTGGGCTGGCGAGATGGCCTAGCAGTTAAGAGCGCCCACTGCTCTTGCAGAGGACCCGGGTTCGATCCCCAGCACCCACATGGTGGCCGAGAACCATCTGTAACTCCAGTTCCAGGGGAATCTGACACCCTCTTCTGATCTCCGCAGCATTGCACAACAGGGGTGCACAAACCTGCATGCAGACAATACATTCATGCACATACAAAAATAAATTAAAAATTATTTTAAAATTTTCAAAAAAAAAAAAACAAGAATATTCCAAAATACTTGAACTTTTTAAAATCTCACATTAAGTTACATTTTCTATTACATATTTTAATTGAATTTCTGTGGATTTCATACAGTGCATCTTAATCATATTTTGCCCCCCTTCCCTATCTATAACCCCTTGTAACCCCACCCATGGGATTTTGTGCATTCTGTCATAAATGTTAAAGGCTTATCAAGGCAAGTTTGTGTACCCAGATGTTTCTCCGTGTGAGTCCATCCACTGCGGCCTGGTCAGCCTATCTAGCATCAGTCCCTTAAAGACCAACGCTCCCTCACTCAGCAGTCATCAGCTGCCAATACTTCCTCTCCAAAGCTGCACCCTCCTGCCCATTTCCCCAGCTGGATGCTAGTTTTTGTCCGAATAGTAACTAAGTTTCTAAATATTAGATGAAGGCACTAAATAAGAAGTATTTCTCTTTACAATAAGAATATTGTCCTTCTATTAGCTCTCTCCTTGGAGGAATAATTCAGGGCTGATGCCACAAGCTTAAGTCCTCTAGTGGTTAGGAGATGTTATAAGCCACAGTAAGATCTTGTCAGCTTTTACAGAAAAGCTATAGTCCATAGATTAGCATACCATCCAAACATCTGTGTCTATACCAACATAACCTACCATAATAATTAGTGCTGTTTAAATGCCTGTATATCTAACTGCTTGTGCTTCATCAGTAGGAATAAAAGGTTACTCCTGTATAAACTGCCAACCCATGAAAGGAAACAGCCTGAACTGATCAGAGTCCAAAACGACATCTCCAGAGAAAGTAGACTGTTTGGCTTCTCGCCCACTTGTGTCCCTTTTCTAAAGTCTAGGGAACAATCTGCGGAAAAGGGCGCATGGTAGAATGTAAGGGCTGCGATTGGGGTGAATTATGAAACTACAGAAACATAGACTGGACTCTTATTTGATCAACATGACTGTACATATAAGCTCCCCCAGCTGGACAATGGGGGCCTCGGGCTGTATAAGTTTGGGCATAGCTACTTGCAAATTGGTTTAACATGAAGGATGCCTGTATTCATTACTTATGTCCTATTATTAAAAATTTTTTTAATTAAATAAATTAAATAAAATGACTTTTGATGAAAAAAAAAGAATATTGTCCTTTAAAAAATGATAAATTCCAGAGGGATTAAAAACTAAAAAAAAAAAAAAGCTATGCCTGCTGGCACACACCTTTAATCTCAGCTTCTCTAGGCATGTCAGTAAATCAGAACCCGTAACAGAAAATATTTATAATTATATATTTATGAAAATATTTCTAGTTAGAATTAAGTGCTATTAATCATAGCTAGGAATGTAAACAACTTACTTTTATAGGACAATTTGGCAATGATTACCAGGTATTTTAGAAAATAAGTTCCCCTTGAGGCTGGAGAAATGGCTCAGTGGTTAAGAACCCAGAGGATCGAGTTGGGTCCTCAGCACCTAAATGACAGCTAATAACTGTCTATAACTCCAGTTCCAGGGGTTCTACTGCCCTCTTCTGGCATCTGTGACTACTGCATCCATGTGTATTGCCTACATGCACTTACATACATGTAGGCAACACACACATAAAATAAAAAATAAATACGTTAAAAATTTAAATAAATTCTCCTTGGTGGGCATTTAATCGATAACTATCAGAGTACCTTATGTACTAGCCTCTGTACTAAGCACTGGAGATACAAGAGTCCACCAGTTCCACTGTAAAGAATTAATTGACTTTAATCCCAGCACTCAGGAGGCAGAGAAAAATGGATCTCTGTGAGTTTGAGGCCATCCTGGACTATATAGTGGGCTTCAGGCCAGCTAAGGCTACACAGTGAGACCCTGTCTCACACATACACACACACACACACACACACACACACACACACAAACAAACAACACTTTATGGAGCTAGGGATACAGTTTAGTGGTCGAATGCTTACCTAGCATACATAAATCTCTAGGTACAATCCCAGTACTTAAAAAGACAATTTTTTTGACAATTATTTTAAATGAAGTGTGGTGGCTTGCACCTACAATCTCAGGATTCAGAATACTGCCACAAAAGGACTACATTCAGTTCAAAGCAAACCTGAGCTACATATATAATCAGACTGTCTCAGCAAAACTATCCAAAGACACTAGAGAGTAAAGTACTTAAGGCAACATGATTTACATTTTACATGTTTATATATATATATATGTATATATATATATACATATATATATATGTGTGTGTGTGTGCATATATATGCATATAAGATCACCTTCTTTAAAAATGGACAAAATCAAATGTTTTACCTATATGACACAGATTAAAGAAGTAATAGAGATACAATGGACTCCCATAGTCATTAAAATTGAAGGTGATCAAGCTTGGCATAAGTCATGACTGTAATCCCAGCACTTGGGAGGAAAAGACAGGAGGACTGCCCACATGTTCGTGACCAGCCTGGGCTACATAATGAGTTCCAAGACAGCAAGACTATGCAGTAAGAATCTACCTCAAAAAAAAGACAAAAAATTTAAAGGTGATTTATATATTCTGCCACCTCATAATGTCCAGAATATATTTTTAAGTGAAACATCAAGCACCCAAAGAGAATATGCAGTTTAAGGGATTTTTTTGTTTTTTTTTTTTTTTTTTTTTTTTTTTTTTNGAACCCCGGTCCTCTGCAAGAGCAGTCAGTGCTCTTAACCACTGAGCCATCTCTCCAGCCCATTTTTTTGGTCTTTTTGAGACAGGGTCTCCCTGTAGCCCCGGGGTTTTTTTATTTTTTATTTTTTTCTTGGTCTTTTTGAGACAGGGTCTCCCTGTAGTCCCAGCTGTCCTGGAACTCACTATATAGACCAGGCAGGCTGGCCTTGAACTCACAGAGATCTACCTGCCTCTGCCTCTGCCTCTGCCTCCCGAGTGCTGAGATTAAAAGCATGCATCACCATGCCCAGCTTATTTATTTATTCTTTTTTTGGTCTTTTCGAGACAGGGTCTCCCTGTAGCCCCAGCTGTCCTAGAACTCGCTCTGTAGACCAGGCTGGCCTTGAACTCACAAAGATCCGCCTGCCTCTGCCTCCCAAGTGCTGGGATTAAAGCCGCCACCCCGGCTAAAGTCTGGGTGAAGCTAAAACAAGATGTTAATTAAAAGTAGTTGTATATTTTCTTGTTTATAATATCTATTGTCTAATAAGTTTCAATTTCCTTTATGCATGTAAAAATTATCTTTATAAGATAATAAAGGTATTACTTAAATGGAACTAATACTGTACATAGTTCTAAATTCCAGGAATAATGGGCTAGCACCACTTCTGCTTTTCTCAATGGAGTGAGAGATGTCAAACAGTGTGAAATTAAAATACTGTACTAGCTACATAATTCCCTCTAACAGAACTAATGTCTGAAAGTTCTTTTACTCACCCCTCTAGTCACTTTTCTATTACAGTGATCAAGAAGTTTTAACATTTAAAAAAACATGTAGAGTTCTCTAGTCATCACCTCTACTCTCACAAGGAGGCAGAACTGGTAAAAGAACATTTCTTAGACCCATCACAGAACTTGAGGTGGGGGGGCACACTGTCACTCTCTCTTGTGGAAAATGCTTTCTCCCTTCTAACACAGAGCCTGGGGAAGTAATCAGTTTGACATAAACCCAGTTTAGAGCCCTTACAAGTATTTTACCAACAGGAGGAGTCAACTGAAAGAAGGGCATTATCTTAGACCTTACCACAAAGTCTCAAGAGAAACCCAAAGGCAACAAAGAAGAAAAAAATTTTAAGATTAAATGATGTAAATATAGTACTCATGTATGAAATTCTCAAAACAAACATTTTTAAAGCAGTAAGACTAGAGGAAATGTTGGCCTGAACCTTTGCTGCAGCAAGGAATAAATGAAGCCTTACTCCTAACTAGATAAACATAAACCTCAAACAGGACTATTTGCTTTGATCCCTTTTTTTTTATCTGATTAACCACAGTCAGCTTTCAAAACACACTAAGATGTGCTAAAAGGTTAAAACAAATACAATCTAAAGAGACAAAGCAAACATCAAAAACAAAGATTTAAGGAATAATGAGCAAAGACTTTTCTTTCTAAAGGAACCATGGTAAAAATGGATGGGTCACCCATAAAGTATATTATCCACCTTTAACCTTTAGAAGAAGAGTCAGTGTTTTCAATTTCACAAGTAAATAATGAACTGTCTATAGTTAACCTGTAGAGGCCTCATTCTAACTACATTTATGTATTTTTTTCTAAGTTTTTGATGACAGAAGGATGAACTCTTTCAACATCTTAGAATTACTGTTTAAAGAGAAAAGAAATACTGCTGCAGGTTTTCCTTGAGTCCAAGTAAAAGCACACAGTGTAAAGGTGACAGCTCAGCTCACTCCAGTACATTTTGTAAATAACCAAGCTCAAGAGGCTAAGTGACTTCCATAAGGTTCCACAGCTAAGAAAAAGCAGGGGTGGAACATTTAGTTCTCTGAAAGGTGCCCTCATTTCATTATGCTGCCAATGAATGTCAGATGCTCAGAACATCGTCATTGAGCAAGAAAGCTCGCTTCCAGGGACGCTAGCCAATGTGTGAGGACCACCAGGCACTGTGAGACTGCAGGAGTCCCTTCCCTTCGGTAATAACAGATTTGCTTCCCTCGATAAAATTTAAAATCTAGAGATCAAAAAGAAGCACTCAAAATTTTTCAGTACTTGAATTTTTTTGAGCTTTAATAATATATGCTTACTATGAAAATATTCCAAACTCAAGGCCACAATACTATAATAACAATATTCCAAGCAGCAATATAAATGCTGTTTCAGCTTTCATTCCTATACTTTTCCACCCAAATTCCCAGCTGATTTTGCTTTTGTTCACACAAATATAATCTTACTATAATAATAATAATAATAATAATAATAATAATAATAATAATAATAATTGCTAGCTTTAAATCACATCATTTTATCTGAAGAAACTATCATCACTACTGCTAAACTTTTCAGGCTTTCAACATATTTTTTTTTCCTTTTTCTTTTTGGTCTTTTTGAGATATGGTCTCCCTTAGTCCCAGCTGGCCTGGAGCTCACTATGTAGACCAGGCTGGCCTTGAACTCACAGAGATCCACCTGCCTCTCCTAAATGCTGGGATTAAAGTATTCTTTTTACACTAACAACTCTACTTTCAGATAAATATAGTCCTAAAATCAAGTTAATAGGTCTAAAATGCTGAAGTAGTCCCAATGTGACTGAAGTAGTCCAGACGTGACTGCCGTACTACATTTCCGATTGCAACTGCTCATCCCATTCTAGCTAGTTTAGTACATTTAAGTATAAAATTACCTGTTTCATCATGGTAATTTACAGCTTCTGTCTCCATCCATGCATTATCAGTGTTTCGAGGATCATCAACATACCCCTTATATATCTATTTTTAAAACAGGATAGAAAAAAAATAGTCTAGCATGAGACAGAATGGGTGGAAGAGAAGCAGGTTTCTTTCAGTAATTAAGGAACATCACCGAGCATGGTGGCACACGCCTTTAATCCTAGCACTTGGGAGGCAGAGGCAGGCGGATCTTTGTGAGTTCAAGGCCAGCCTGGTCTACAGAGTAAGTTCCAGGACAGCTGGGGCTACAGGGAGACCCTGTCTCGAAAAGACCAAAAACAAAAACAAAAAAAACCAAAAAGCATTCTTCAGGCCGGGTGTGGTGGCGCATACCTTTAATCCTAGCACTCGGGAAGCAGACACAGATGGATCTCTTTGAGTTCAAGGCCACCCTGGTCTACATAGCAAGTTTTAGAGAAGAAATGTAAATACCACAGTACCTTTAGCATAGCTACAGAGATTTAAATTTCTCAGACGATAATATTCTCTTTTCAGGTAACTTTAAAATTCACAAAACCCGCACTACTATGTAACTTGAGAGGGCTGGGGTATAGATGCTTAGCATGCAGAAGGCCCAGAGCTGAATCCCCAACACCAGAAATAAAAATCAGGACTCGTCAGATTTAGATCGCATGCTTTTAATGACAGTTCAGTAATTTAAGTATTTTTCTGGTTAATAATTTCTATGGTCAGCTGAGCTTTGGTGGCGCACACCTTTAATCCCAGCACTTGGGAGGCAGAGGCAGGTGGGTCTCTGTGAGTTCAAGGCCAGCCTGATCTACATAGCAAGCTCCAGGCCAGCTGGGACTAAAGGGAGACCTTGTCTCAAAAAGACCAAAAAAAAAAAAAAAAATTTCTATGGTCATAATTAGGTATATTATTCTAGATAATAAAGGAAATTAATAAAAATAAAATGGAAACAAGCTTATTAACATAAGATCTAGATCTAGTCATCTACCAAATATGAGCAAAAAATATCTAGATAGCATATATTATAAAAAGAAATTAAGAAATTCCACTTAGGACACTGAGGAAGAAGGTTAGAGGACCCAGAGCCTGAGGACGGGGCTGGAGAGAGAGCTCAGTCAAGATGTCTATGTAAGTATGTATAAAAGCACAAGAAAATGGGCAGATCCTTGGGGCTTTCTGACCTACCAACCTAGCCTAATCAATGTGAGACTCAGTCTCAAAAACAAGGTGGAAAGCTGGGCATGGTGGGGCACGCCTTTAATCCCAGCACTCAGGGGGCAGAGGTAGAGGCAGGCAGACCTCTGTGAGTTCAAGACCAGCCTACAGTGGTCTACATAGTTGAGTTCTAGGCCAGCTGGGGCTACCAGGACACCCTGTCTCAAAAAAACAAAACAAAAAAATCCAAAGTAGATGGCACCTGAGGAACAACACAGAAAGTTGTCTTCTGACAGACACAGATGCAGATACACAGAAACATACCCCCCCCACACACACCACAAAAAAAAAAAAGCAAAAAATTAAAAAGAAGTTTGAGGCCAGCCTGGGCACATAAGAAGCACTTAACCAACCTGAGCTAAATGTCATGACCCTTTCAAAAAAAAAAAAACATTAAGAGATACCATCTCTGGAAAGAAAACAAAGCAATCCAAACAACAGTAAATGAAATAAAAGGAAAATCTATTTTTTCTTTATTATTGGAATCCATATACCTTCTATGGTATTTTCTTTTAATAACAGAGTATAAAGACAATATAGGCATAAGATTTAAATGGTTATCAATCAAAACCAATTTGTCAAACAAATTTAAAATGTAAAAGCTTTTTAGAGACTTGGATTTATGGAAACAAAAAGAAATCTGTTGGATAGATTCTCAGTATACAAGAAAATAGCTAATTTGTCATGAGCTTAGACCACAGCTAAGGACAAACTACAAACAAGTAATAAATGATCAGTTGACCTAAACTGGGCTTATAAAACTTTGAGCAAAATCTACTAAACTTAAGTCTACAATGCTAGTTGTAGTATGTCAGTATGCTGTACATATACAAGTATTCTACTAGACGCCCAGACTTCCAGAACTAAATCCTCCCTGGGAACCGCCACTTCTTACCACCAGATGTTCTTGGCTGAAGAGTCTGTGCAGCTTCTCCTCTATCTCTCTCTTTTCAGCAGTGGACTTCTGTAAGGAGTTGAGAGCTTCCTCACCAAACTCTCTTTTCAGTGTGGCGCTTATCTTCTCCCCTGGGTCTACCATCCCCTACGGTCACATTACAGTCACATTAAAAACAAAGTATCAATTCATTCAACAAAGATTTGCCAAATGGCACAACAGACATTTACTATTTATTTTTCTTTCTTTTTCTTTTTTTTCCCGTGTCCCCAACCCTACCCCCCCACCCCCAGACATTTACTTTTTAATCTGCCCCCATTCCTCTGTGAGAAGCTCTTCTTTAAACCACCTGTCTCTAGCAGAGGTAGTCAATAAAGGTGCCTCATATTTGGCCAAGGTAATTGGTCCAGGGTTAGGCTGTGGTAAAGTAAGCCAGTAAAATTCATTTCCGGGCTGGAGAGATGGCTCAGTGGTTAAGAGCACCGGCTGCTCTTGCAGAGGACCCGGGTTCAATTCCCAGCACCCACATGGCGGCTAAGAACCGTCTTTAACTCCAGCTCCTGGGGAATCTGATGCCCTCTTCTGACCTCCATGGCATTGCAAGACACGGGTGCACAAACCTACATGCAGACAGTACACTCATACACATAAAAAGTAAATTTAAAAAAAATTTCATTTCCTAGCACTTTCCAAACCCAAACTAAGAAGGCCTTTGGAAAAGAAAACAGCAAAATGATTCTTCTCCTTTGTCCAGTTCCTACAGCCTCACTGATCTCTTCAGTGTTCTGGGAATGTACCAGAAACACTGCCATCTGAGGGCCTATGCACCTTTTGTTACCTTTGTCCAAAATGCCTCCCCCCCCCAGAACCCTTGTAGTTCACTCATTCACACTAATTCACTTCTTTTAATCTTCATTCATTCATTCATTTACTTATTTATTTGCCCCAGCTGGCCTAGAACTCACTATGTAGAGCAGGCTGGCTGGCCTTGAACTCAGATCTGCCTGCCTCTGCCTCCCCAGTGCTGGGATTAAAGGTGTGTGGCACCAGGCCCAGCCCTTTCGATCTTTATTTAAATGTTACCTTCTCTAAAAGCCTCCTTTAACTGCAGTGTCTAATTCTCAAACACTCTTTAGTCTCCTATCCAACTTTACTTTTTCTTAATACTTATCACCTACTAACAAACTATATTTAACTTATTTTTATCATTTGTCTTTCTCACTGGAATGTAGTTAACAAGAGACAGGGAATGTGGTTAACAAGAGACAGGACATATTTATATTGTACCTCAATGTTAAAATATTAACTGACAAAAGGTAGATACTCAAATTCTATTAATATGAACCAAACTGTATCAATGACAACAGTTGCTTTGTTGAACAGAATTTCAAATGACAATAAAATGTAAGACCCTATGAAGAAGTCATCATTATGTGGCTACACTTGGCTTGACTGAAGTCTGATGATTAAGCCAAGCTTTGATCAGAGTCAGCTATGATCTTTAATTCTAGTCCATTTTTACCCTACAAAAAAGAAAATCTTGCAAACAGCAGTATAATTATAGTCATCCTCATATCAAACTATCTCTTCCATTTCATCATAAGGCATAAACTAAGAAACCTCTTCCACATATATCATACATATTTTAAAAGGTTACTTCAAATATATCACTGGCATAAACTCAGCCCAAACTAACAAAGAATACTCTTCCTGATGACAATATGGAAAAGCTTAAAATGACAAGGAACAGTCTGTAATTAAAGGTATCCTTTTTTTTTTTTTAATTTATTTATTTATTTATTTTCTTTTTATTTATTTATTTTTTTTTTAATTTATTTCGGTATGTATATCAATGTACTGTCTGCATGCAGGTCTGTGCACCCGTGTCGTGCAATGCCGCGGAGGTCAGAAGAGGGTCTCGGATTCCCCTGGAACTGGAGTTCTCCTGGAACTGGAGTTTCAGACGGCTCTCGGCCGCCATGTGGGTGCTGGGGATCGAACCCGGGTCCTCTGCAAGAGCGGTCGGCGCTCTTAACCGCTAGGCCATCTCTCCAGCCCATTTATTTATTTTCTACGTGTATGAATGTACTGTCTGCATGCAGGTTTGTGCACCCGTGTCGTGCAATGCCGCGGAGGTCAGAAGAGGGTCTCGGATTCCCCTGGAACTGGAGTTCTCCTGGAATTGGAGTTACAACAGTTCTCAGCCGCCATGTGGGTGCTGGGGATCGAACCCGGGTCCTCTGTAAGAGCGGTCGGCGCTCTTAACGGCTAGGCTATCTCTCCAGCCCCCCCCCTTTTTTTTTAAATAGGTATCCCTTTTATTATCTTTAAAAGTTACCAAAATTCAATAAATAATGATAAGTCTAGAATGGAGTTGAGATGGACCTTTATATTAAGGAATGCCATGCTATCTCTGTGGGGTGAACATGGTTCAAGATGAGCCCAAGCAAGCAGAGGGCAGAACTCCAGCCAGAAAGAACTAAAAGTTCGTGCTCTTTTCCAAAGACCTTAGAAATACTCTTACATTCCAACACTTTATGTTATCCTAAACCTGACGGTGATACCCCATGGTGGTGATAAGAGAGAGCAAAGTAGGGAGACACGGAAGCCTGAAAATCCACACAAGGTAAGGTAAGAAAGCAACAGGAAGAAGAAGGTCGGCATGCCGCCGCTGTGCTGCTCACCCCAGGGATGGCCCACTCGCCACAGTCTTTCCTTTTTATTGCAACAAACTGTAAGATGCATTTCCCGGAACCAGGATGTGTGATTTTATTTCCACTGTTATCCCTTTTCCACCTGTGAATGGAAACAGAGGATAACTAACTTAGGACAATGACCAACATTCTATAAAGACTGAAACAAAATTATGAAGATTAATTTCTCTGCAACAAAGTATCTAAAAATTTGCCTAAAACAAACCAGTGTTATTTTTTTTTTTTAGCCTTAACCTGACTTTGGATAAGCCAGTGTTATTTTAAAGTTCTATTTTTTATTAGAAATATGCTATTTAGCAGTTACAAATCAAAAGAAAGTTAAAGGATGCTATTATAACGAAAATTCAGAATATAAACAGCTCTTAGTAAACTACTATCAAAAAACGTTTAAAAGTAGAATATAAATTAAAGGAAGGGTTTTAAAAGATGTGTATTTTCTTCTGCCAAAGATCCCTTTTACAAATTTCAGGTGATGAAACAGACCTGGTAATATGTATATTTAACACTTCACCCTGTGTTATCAGAAAAAGCGGGGTCAGCTGTGCCTTAAGATTGTTTTGTTGTTGGGTTTTGTTTGTTTGTTTGAGACAGGATCTCCTTTCAGTCCCAGCTGGCCAGGAGCTTGCTATGTAGACCAGGCTGGCCTTAAACTCACAGAGATCCGCCTGCCTCTGCCTCCCAAGTGCTGACATTAAAGGTGCGAGTCACCCCAACCAGCACATTAAGATTGTTTCTAACCTAACCCCATTATATATTTTAATCTTATGTCATAAACTGAATTATACTGTTAGCCAATGCTCACTTCAGAATTTTTTCTTTTTGGTCTTTTTGAGACAGGGTCTCCCTGTAGCCCCAGCTGTCCTGGAACTTGCTCTGTAGCCCAGGCTGGCCTTGAACTCACAGAGATCCGCCTGCCTCTGCCTCCCAAGTGCTAGGATTAAAGGCGTGCACCACCACGCCCAGTTCAGAATATATTTTCTAAGCACATCTTCTTTCCCAGAAATAAATCTCCCTTCTTCTAAGTTTAAGATTTTTTATATATAGTCTTATAAGAAAAACATAACATTTTTGAACTTCTAATAAATTAAAAAAGAAAGTCTATGATCCAATTATCATTATAGAAGAGATACAAAAGTATATTAGTTTGAATGGGTCTCCAGTTTTCTTTATCTAGTAGTTGACTGTCATACCTAACTCACGATTCATCCTGAAAGAGTTCAGAGTTTTAGAGTAGAGCTAAATATCTAGATGATAAATTTTAAGAAAGTTTCAATTTGATGAGCATAGCAAATAGAAGTAAAATAGTAATTTGTACAATGTTTATTTCTAAGATACCAGACACAGGACTAACATAAGTGAGAAACAAAGCAATGAAATATTGATTCAAGAAACAGCATCCTCTCTAGGTCTGATACCATGGGCATATGAGAGTGTCAGGATGGGGTATGTGGCTAAAAAAAAAAAAGCAGGTGGAGGTGTTTATATAACAGAATTCATCAAATTCATGTTCTGAAGAGAACCAGATAATATTTTTATGTAGGGTAAAGCCTACCTATATTTTTAACATGTTTTATCTATTTTTTATTTATCATTTTATTTTATGTGTATCAGTGTATCGTCTACATGTGTGTAAGCTCACCTGTGTTGTGCAATGCCCACAGAGGTCAGAAGAGGGAGCCAGATCCCCTGGAACTGGAGTTACAGGTGGCTGTTAGCCAACATGTGGGTGCTGGGAATCAAACTTTGGTCCTCCGCAAGAGCAGCCAGTGCTTTTAACCACTGAGCCATCTCTCCAGGCCTGAACTTTTAAGTTTTTAAATTTTATGTGTTTGACTATTGTACCTGCATGTATATAAGTACGCCTGTGCCATGCAATGCCTTCGGAGTTGAAAAGAGAGTATCAGGTACCCTAGAACTGAGTTGTGAACAGTTGTTAGCTGCCAGGTGGGTGCTGGGAATCAAACCCAGGTCCTCTGTTAAGAACAGACAGTGCTCTTAACCACAGAGCCATTTCTCTAGCCCACCTATTTTTATTTTAGAAAGCTCATTCGTTTTGACTGAGGCATGGAGACTGACTCAAAGGAAACTAAATGACAAAGACCAGCTAAAATACTGTTACAATCTGCCACTGTTTGTTGTTTACTTTTTCTTGCTACATACTTTAAAAACTCAGTCATTTGAGACCAAAAGCATAGCTATCATAGATCATTCTCCATCACAGATCATTCTCCGGAAAGAACAGCACTGTCTACAAGCAGGGTACTACTCAGTGTTTCTCTTTTCAAGTAAAACTATTTGCAAACACATTAATCCTTTTCTAATTTTGAAAACAGGGGCTCTCATGGTCTTTCCAGCTGCACCCCAGTACAAAACACCTGGATTCTTGTTAATGGCACTAATCTCTTTAATCACATCTTCCTTGGAAACAACTTAAATTCACTGTTTTTCTGACCAAACTATACATTTTTTCTTTTTTTTTTTTTTTAATTTTATTTATTTCCGTATGTGTATGAATGTATTGTCTGCATGCAAGTCTGTGCACCCATGACGTGCAATGCCGCGGAGGTCAGAAGAGGGCGTCGGACTCCCCTGGAACTGGAGTTCTCCTGGAATTGGAGTTTCAGACGGCTCTCAGCCGCCATGTGGGTGCTGGGGATCAAACCCGGGTCCTCTGCAAGAGCGGTCGGCGCTCTTAACCGCTAGGCCATCGCTCCAGCCATTTTTTTCAACTTTTTCCACTCTGCTATTTGCTCCCAGTTCTCACAGTCTATTTGGCTAAAACCAGCCAGTAACCCTGCTGTTACCATGCTATGCCTTGACATTTCTTATGCCAGACTAATAATTAGCTCATCATCTTCAATCTCAGCATCCCACAGTCTTAGGACATCAAGAAAATGTAGCCAAGTTCTCTGCCAGAACCTAACATGAACAGCCTCCCATGTAAGTCCCTATGAAGTCCTTTCCCACCTGGTAAGAGGTACTGGAGGACAAGCGATGTTGACTGCACAGCTGCTAACATTTTGATATTTTAATCCATTCCAAGTCACTCATTAAACCATCTAGTTTTCCAAATCTTTCCCACAATTCAATTCCAAGGGCTTCTAAACCTCATTGTCAGACACAATCACACCAACAAACCCATTTCTCAGCACTAACTTTTTTTTAATTTACTTATTTTTATTTTATGTGTATGAGTCTATTGCCTGCATGTAGGAAGGTGCACCTTCCTTCACCTGCATGATGCAGTGCCTGCAGAGGTCAGAAGAGGGTGTCAGATTCCTATAACTGGAATTACAGACAATTGTTAGCCACCATATGGGTGCTGGGATTTGAACCCACATCTTCTACAAGAATAGCTTGTGCCAGGCATGGTGGCATACGCCTTTAATCCTAGCACTCAGGAGGCAGAGGCAGGTGGATCTTTGTGAGTTCAAGGCCAGCCTGGTCTATAGACTAAGTCCAGGACAGCTGGGGCTACAAGGAGACCCTGTCTCAAAAAGATAAAAAAAAAGAATAGCTTGTGCTCTTAACCACTGAGAAATCTCTATAGCCCATAAGCACAAATTTTTTTGTGTCAGATTTCCATCACTGAGGCAAAATACTTGAGAAACTCATTAACTTACAAGGAGGAAAGATTTATTTGGGCACTCAATTTAATAGGTTCCAAGCTATGGTCATACAGACCTGTGGGCTCTGGGCCTCAGGAACTATACCAAAGAAAACTTTTTACCTCCTGCCAGCCATGAAGCAAAAGAAAAAGAGAAGGGGACAGGGTTCTAATATTCCCTTCAAGAGAATGCCCATATAGCCTAAATTATCCCTAGGGGCTCCAATCCACAGTCTCTACCTCCTCCCAACAGTACCAAAGGATGATAACTAAGCCTCCAACACAAACCTCTGGGGTATATATAAGATCCAAATTCTGGTTTTCCTTTCCTGCTTAAGGCCCCCTTACTACCACTGTATCCTGCTTCAAATGTTTCACACCTTCCGGCTTCTAGCCCATCTCATCCAATCAGAAATGGATACAATTGCCGGGCATGGTGGCACAGGCCTTTAATCCTAGCACTTGGGAGGCAGAGGCAGGCGGATCTTTGTTGAGTTCAAGGCCAGCCTGGTATACAGAGCGAGCTCCAGGCCAGCTGGGGCTACAGGGAGACCCTGTCTCAAAAAAGACCTTAAAAAAAAAAAACCAAAAAAGAAAGGATACAAAAATAAAATAAAATTTAAAAAATAAAATAAAATAAAGTAAGAAATGGATACTACCACTTTTTTTTTTTTTTTTTTTGGTTCTTTCAGAGGTCTCCCTGTACTTCCAGCTGTTCTGGAACTCGCTATGTAGACCAGGCTGGCCTTGAACTCACAGACTGGCCTTGAACTCACCACCTCTGCCTCCCAAGTGCTAGGATTAAAGGCGTGTGCTACCACGCCCAGCTACTACCACTAATTTTTTTTTTCCACATAAATTTATTTATTTATTTTTAACAAATCTCAGACCCATGTTCCCGCATTCCCCCACCCCACCAGAGCTCGTGCATTCTGCCAAACATGCTTTCATCTCTTAGTCTTTCTCAATATTTTCCATGGGGAAGTTGACTGTTTTGAGCAGAAGTTCACTGTTTCAGTCAGTTCTTTGATGCAGTATTTTCTGTTGTTGTTGTTGTTTCCAAAATGCATTATGCCCAACTGCTTTGTACAAAAGCTCAGGGGGCCCTACACAAGAAATACTTACAACTAGGTAATTGGCACTAGCATCCACAGATGAGTGATACCATGCATCGTTTGTTGTGTTAACACAGTCCCAGAAAAACAAACGATGCATGGTACCACTAATTTTTACCTAAGGTTCTATGAATATATTCACTATTCCCACCTCATTCAAGTCATAAATATGACCTTCCATCTATAATTCTCTTATAATTCTAAGAGAATTATAGATGGAAAAATGGTTAAAGCAGTAGGTAGACAAATATTAATAAATTGGTGGTGGGTGGAGGGATGGAGGAATGGATGGATAGATGGAGAGGTGGATGGAGATGAAACACAAATCAAAGATAAAATCGTAAGGGGGATAAAGCTCCCTTTTGGCAAGTTAAGGGAGCAAGTAAGAGAATAAGATGGGTGAGTACTGGTATGTCTACCAATAACTGGAAAATAGGAAAATAAACAGCCTTCTTAGAACCCAATTATCAAAGTATTGTAATAGGTTAGATATGAGAATATCAAAGATAACAGAAAAGTAACAATACTGACAGAATCTGCATTATGTAAGGAGGCATTTAAAATTACATTTAAATTTCTCTCTTTAAAGAAGTGACAATTACATTAGGAAAGTTAGTGAAGTAATTAAAAAGTTGAGAGAGAGAGAGAGAGAGAGAGAGAGAATATTGGATGATTCCTGTATAAACAGCTAAGTTTACCTAGGCCTCACACAGACCTCCCTTCTTTTCTCTGAATCCTGATTACAAAAGTCCACCTAGATATGTTCTGTCTCACCAGACAGACCTACCTCAGGAAGACATGTTTTCCTTGTCCTGAAGCTTTTGGTAGTGCAGTTCAGACTTATCTTTGACATTTACTATTTCCCACAACAAAATTTTATAACCTATTTACTTACTAGCCACTGTTCTACAAAAATCTTCTATTCCAACCACACAATGGTCTTTTCATTGTTGTCCAATATGAATACAGTCTTTCTTTTGTATCTACAGGAACTGGCTTCAGGATCCCTATGTATTCCCAAAATCTTCAGATGCTTAATTCTTATGAATTTTTTGTTTGTTTGTTTATTTGGTTGGTTGGTTGGTTGTTGTTTGTTTTTGTTTACTTGGTTGGTTGATTTTTATTGGTCTTTTCGGTCTCCCTGTAGCTCCAGCTGTCCTGGAACTCACTGTATAGATAAGGCTGGCCTTGAACTCACAAAGATCCACCTGCCTCTAGCTGGGATTAAAGGCATGCGCCACCACACCCAGCACAGATCCTTAATTCTTTTGTATGAAATAGCACAGAATTAGCATATAACCAAACACATCTTCCTTTCTATATATTAAATCATCTCAAAATCATTTCATAATATTTAATTCAATGTAAATAAAATGAAAAATCATTGTTAAACTTCATTCTTTTTGAAATAAAGACAAAAAAAGTCTTTCTATGTTCAGTTAAAATGCAATTTTTTCCCAGGGCTGGAGAGACGGCTCAGAGGTTAAGAGCACTGACTGCTCTTGCAGAGGACCTGGGTACAATTCCCAGCACCCACATGGCGGCTAGGGACCGCCTTTAACTCCAGTTCCAGGGGAATCTGACGCCCTCTTCTGACCTCTGCGGCAATGCATGACACAGGTGCACCAAGCTAAATGCAAACAGTACACTCGTACAAATAAAATAATAAATAAATAAATAAATAAATAAATAAATAAATAAATAAAATGCAATTTTTTCCCAAATATTTTTAATGCAAGCTTGGTTGACTCAAGAGATATGGAACCTGAGGATGATGGACCAACTGCAGTTGCTACTGCTACATCCCTTTCTCTTAGGTCTCTGCCTGTGCCAAGATTAAAGCACTAACACAGTGACTTCAGTCAGTGATGGACCCTATCTCTAACCATGGCCCACACAATTATATGCAGCCCAAACTTCCTATCACCTAGTGACACAGTACATAACACATTACTCACATTTGCAATGATGCTAGTATAAACAAACCTATGGCACTGTCAGTCATACAAAACATATACATACAATTATGCATAGCACATAAATGACAGTGATAATAAACAATAAATATCAGTTCAGAAATTTACTACAGCGTTTTTTTATCATTCTGTTAGAGTGTACTCCCTCTAACAAAAGTTGACTGAAACAGTTTACAAGTTACTCCAGCATCAGTCTAGGACATCTTATACTGAGACTCTCAAGAGGTCACATTGAATGACCGGTCTACCCCATCTAGGCTTGTATAAGGGCATCTTGTGATGGTCATACAATGAGAAAGTTGCATAATGACACAATTCATAGACTGTGTCATCACTGTCAAACAACACATGATCACTTTTTTTTGTTGTTTTATCTTTTTTTTTGAGACAGGGTCTCCCTGTAGCTCCAGCTATCCTGAAATACACTATGTAGACCAGACCTGCCTCTGCAGGCGTATCTCTGTGAGTTCAAGTATCTCCTAAGTACTGGGACTAAAGACATGCACCACCACACCTGGCACATTTTTTTAATTTTAAATTTTCCATCTTGCAAATGAAGCCACAGATCTTTAACAGTAAGGAAGCAAAATCTTGATTTCTAATACTTTGGATCCTTTAAAGTAACTACTCAGTTTTGGGGAAAGAAAACAGATGCTAAATAAGTATCTATCACTTGTGTCCAAAGTTCTGATATTGCAACGTGATACTGCCATCTATAAAAGTCGTGACTGAGAAACATGCTATCAGACTACAAAAAAAATCTCATGTTTTAAATAAGTTTATGGTTTTGTGTTGGGCTGTATTCATAACTATCACTGGGCATAGCATGCAGGTAACAGGCATCAGGTGGGACATGGCCAGTAGATAACGGCTCTTATACACCTACAACATAAACCACAGCTTGATTTGATTGACTGATTGATTGACTGATTGATTGACTGGCTGACTGACTGACTGACTGACTGATTCATTTAGGAGTTTTGAGATAGGCCTCAAACTCCTTTTTGCCTCAGTCTCCTAAGCACTTGGAGTAAAAGCATGAGCAGCCATGCCTGCCTAGAACCACGGCTCTCTACGCAACCATTAGAATGCCACAAAGTCCCAGCTACGCATAAATATATAGTTATGTATCTACATACACACAGAGAGACAGAGAGAGAGAGCTACAGTCTGCTACAGTCTACTTTTCTGTTCATTTAGCTTTCCTGCTGAAATGTTATATATGCTTCTTACCGGGTTATAATGGGATCTGCAGCATGATTTGGGCCCCATCTCCCCAAAAGCCCTCGGCCAACCAGTCCTGTCCGCCCTGCAGGATTTCTAGGGAAGAAAAAAAAAAAGGCTACCAATCACATAAAATCAATTGAATGTGTTCATCTTTTTAAACCTGGCTTATTATAGCCCAAGAGCAGGAACTACAAACGGCAACAGAGAAATACAATGCCCTTACAAATCTAAAGTCCCGTACCATATCTCGGCTGAAATCACAATCTCATACCATCAGTCAATTTGTCTTTTGCAACTATCTTAAGC
This sequence comes from Rhizomys pruinosus, assembly GCA_009823505.1. Lineage (NCBI taxonomy): Eukaryota > Metazoa > Chordata > Mammalia > Rodentia > Spalacidae > Rhizomys > Rhizomys pruinosus. The sequence goes on from VZQC01008149.1 coordinate 951,439, forward strand.
TCTGGCCATGATCCACAGGAGTTCATTCCCCCAAGTGCTCCAACAAAATGAGAATTTATTGCAGCTTTCATTTGTCCTGTTTCATTTGTCCTCCTAGGTTCACACTGGAACCGTACTGAGCTCTGAATGTTCTGCAAATCACCCAGTTTCTCCATAACAATCTGTCTTTCAGGATTTCCACTTCATTTTCTTTTTTGTTTTTTCCCCTTTGGTTTTTTGTTTTGTTTTGTTTTGTTTGTTTTTTGGTGTTTTTGAGACACGGTCTCCCTGTAGCCCCAGCTGACCTGGAACTCACTATGTAGACCAGGCTGGCCTTGAACTCATAGAGCTCCACCTGCCTCTGCCTCCCAAGTGCTGGGATTATAGGTGTACACCACCACACCCAGCTCCCACTTCATTTTCTAACTCCCTCTTTTTCCCTCCACTCTCCTATTGCATTAACATTATATTCTTACGTTCATTTTCTCCTCAGTGGGTTCTGGAAACAATGAGGTATTACTTAATATTTTATAGATTTCAAGTAAGTTAAAATCCAATTTTATAAAATTGCCAACTAATTTCCTTTTTTATGTCTCTGTGTGTGCATGTGTGTATGTGTATTGGAATGTGGGGGGGGGTGTGCATCCATGTGTTTGAAAGGCCTGAGATATCTTCCTCAATAGCTCTCCAATTTACTGAGAGAGGGCCACTTGGTTGAGCCCAGAGTTTGCCAATGAGCCTAACTAGCCAGCTGACCTGGAAAATCCAGACTCTGCCTCTTAAATGCTGGGATTACAGACAGCTACCCACCCTGCAGATCCTAACTCTGGTCTTCATATTTGTACAACACAGACTTCATTCACTGAACCATCTCCCCAGCCCCCAACTAATTTCGTTATTGTTTATTCATTCATTCATTTGTTTGTTTGTTTATTTGTTTTTGAGATGGGGTCTCACTATGTAGCTCTAGTTGGTCTTAAGCTTCCTACACAGACCAGAGCAGCCTCAAACTCAGAGATCTGCCTGCCTCAGATTCTTGAGTGCTGGGGTTAAAAGCAAGTACCACCACACCCATCTCCAACTATTTTCTTAATCTAATGCCACAGCCCGGTGTCAAATGTTAGATGAACTTAGCAACACTGATGCCCCATGTTATTACTCAACATTCCTTAAGTATTCATTTTTCATTATGCACCTAAAAAATGCCCTACTCTGTAATCACACCTATTTAACACTATCTATCTATTTTGACCTGTTACTATATGAAAGCAGACAATGTACCGATTCCCTTTTAGTCCCCTTCTTAATTACTCCTCCCTGTGACCGCTGTTGAAACTGAATGAATTTTTACAGTTGTGTACTAGATTCATAAAATTTTAGCAAGACATGCAAACAGAGATAAAGAAATGTCACCTGACCAACTGATCATTTTTTTCAAATTCACAGAAGGACAGGTAAGGGAGACAGGCAAAAAGAGACCTTGATATTAAAATTAGTGGTTAGTTTTACTTTTATTTTTCTAATTTTTTGAATTTTTTTATGTCTTTTTAAGACAGGGCTTTCTCGTAGTTCCAGCTATCCTAGAACTCACTATATAGACCAGACTGGCCTTGAACTCACAGAGATCCACCTGCTTCTGCCTCCAGAGTGTTGGGATCAAAAGCATGCACAATCACACCCAGTGTAGGATAGGCTATTTCTTCTTTGAAACCACTGGCCAGACTTCGTGCTTAGGGGAGGAGCCTGGGACAATGCCCAGCCCACCAGGTTCCCATATGTGTATATACCCAATGGTCCTTCGGAAAGTATCCGAGGAGATTTTGGAACTCTGGGACTTTTTTTTGGGGGGGGGGGCGGTGAGCAGGGAGTATATAAAAGGGTCCACCACGTGAGTCTCCCTCTCTGCGTTTTAACCAGCATGAGGAGCGGAGGGCACAGGGGTGGCTTGGGAGCTCCGAGCAGCCATGTTGGACCAGGGACCTGGCTGTGTGCATGGCTTAAGTGAGTGTGTGTTTCTGTGCCATTACTTTGTAAGCAACTCCATTAAAATTCTCTAGTTTTAACTGAGATTAGAGAACTCTCTACTTGCACTGCCTTAAGTACTGGGAGAAACCTGAAAGTCAAGGAGGCTGGGTGGGGTTGCAGGAAGAAGCACAAGTAGTTGCTAGGCAGTGGGCACTTCCACCCCAGAGAGGAAAATTCCTCTGCAACACCCAGCTAGTTTTACTTATTTTTTAATTACATTTTATTTATTTAGTGTATGCACGTCTGTGCACGCGTGTGTGAGTGTATGTGTGCATGTGCAACACAAGCCATGGCATCACATATGTAAAGATCAGAGGACAACTTTGGGGAGTTGGTTTCTGCTTCCACAGATGAGTCCCAGGAATAAAACCCATATGATCAGGCAGCATTGACCTTTATCTCAACAGCCACAAGAAATCGTTTGATTTTTGGTCTTACATGTCTTATATACTTGGTTAAATTCTTACTTTAAGAACTAGCTCATTTAATAAATAACTATTGAAAACATAAGTTTTAATCCATCCTGTATATTCAATAAAGTAGTTCAATCTTCAAGACACAATTATGAATGACATATTCAATTCCTTCCACTAGCACTTACTACCTGTATGCAAATTGATCACAGCTGGCCTGGAACCCTGCTAGTAGACCAGGCTGGCCTTGAACTCACAGAAATCCACCTACTTCTTTCTCCCAAGTACTGGGACTAAAGGCGTGCCACCAAGCCCAGCAACATTCTTATCTGTTAAAAGGAACTAAAAAGGTTCTCACCCTATAAGGATCTAATGAGTTCACATTTATAAATTTCTGCACAATTCCTGGCACATACAATGTATGTCCACCATCCTCGCTACCTTTTGAGACCTTATTTTAAGACACGTTAATCCCAGCTCTTACCTAGGTCTTCCATTTTCAATTTCATACAGGCCATTCTGGCTCTTTCTCTCAACATGCCCATCTTTTTCATTAAACTTGGGAGAAAAGTTGCTTTCACTGTAATGAGAATGATAGTGCAAAATAAGAAATAATGATAAACACTACCAACAGGTTAATAATGTGAATTAACATTATTTATAATAAGCAGTATCTTTGAAACAGTAAAATTTTTATGAGTTTTTATTTACAAATCATCTTATTTGGTCAAAACATGTACTAAGGAGCAAAACCCCCTTTTTTTTTTAAATTTTTTTTATTATTATTTATCTTTGTATGTGTATGAATGTACTGTCTGCATGCAGGTCTGTGCACCCGTGTCGTGCAATGCCGCGGAGGTCAGAAGAGGGTCTCGGATTCCCCTGGAACTGGAGTTCTCCTGGAATTGGAGTTGCAGACGGTTCTTAGCCGCCATGTGGGTGCTGGGGATCGAACCCGGGTCCTCTGCAAAAGCGTCAGTGCTCTTAACCGCTAGGCCATCTCTCCAGTCCCAGGAGCAAAAACCCCTTTTAACCAAAGTTATACAAGGACATATATGCGTATTCTTATTCTTATTCTTATTATTATTATTATCAGACTTTTTAACTCCTCTTGGAAAGAAGAAATGGAGCTCCTTCTACATGCCACAGAATAATTCTACATTACTACCAGTAACAAGGAATTAGCACATTATGGCAACTACTGGTTCCCACGTGATTCTAAAAACAAGATTCCTTTTGAATATATTTCTACTGTTTCAAAGTAATTTTAATTACCTTAATTTTAAACAAATTAATTGTAATGCATATTGGTTAATGTTGTCAAATACTGACATATTACCAAAATTCATTTACCCAATTAACTGTACAATAAAAATGATGTATGTTAAAAATAGGCATTAATATGCTGGAAATGTTCCAGATCTTGAACTGACTTGTAAATGCTGAGTTGCACCTACACATTTCAGAAATGTGCACTTGACTTTCCTCAACAAAAACACTTTTTTTTGTTGTTGTTCTTTTTGAGACAGGGTCTCCCTGTAGCCCCAGCTGTCCTGGAACTCACTTGTAGACCAGGTTGGCCTTGAACTCACAGAGATCCGCCTGCCTCTGCCTCCCAAGTACTAGGATTAAAGGCGTGTGCCACCATGCCCAGCCAAAAAAACAAACAAAAAAAAGAATAGATATAACTAAACTACTTTCTCCAACACTATAAAACTAATGTGTTGATCATGGACAGTAGTTCCTGGGTAGTTTTTATATATAATAGGTTTTAGGGGACTTTTTTTTCTTGCTTTAATTCTAGTAAGTATAGAACTATATCTGTGGATTGTTTGGAGAATAATGACCAATTAGAATGAGCTAAATATTCTCTCAGGATTTTCAATCATTCTATCATCTAGCACACAAATATAAAAAGTTAAATGATAAAAACTATGAAATTATAAACCAAGAGTTACAATATTCTTTGAACTCAATGTTCCTTTAAAAAAGGATGACTATATTGAAACATTAACATTAGTAATAAGGCTTGAACTAAATTGTAATACAAATTCAACGGTAAAAAAAAATAACCACATTCCTATAACACTAGCACTTGAAAGACTGACAATCATGAGTTCAAGGCCAGCCTAGGTTATAAAATGAGATCCTGTTTCAAAATGAAAACTAGAAAATATATTTAATCTTCCTCAATCTACATTATGTAGCACACCTGCAAATCATTTGTATCATTCATCTTAATGATGTATAATGTCTAAGTGTGTATAAAGACTGTATATAGGTTCATTCTCTCAAATGAAGGGAAAGTTCATTTAAATCTAATAATTTCTCCACAGGTAATGATCATGATTAATAATCCAAATACCATCACTAAATTACAAAGACTATCTTTGAATAACATAAGGAAACTATAAGTAAAAATCACTACAGGAATAAATCCATGATGAAATTTCAGATCCTGGGGCCAGAGAGATGATTCAGCGGTTAAGAGCACCAACTACTCTTGCAGAGGACCCAGATTCAATTCCCAGCACCCACATGGCAGCTAAGAACCATCTTTAAGCCAGGCGTGGTGGTACATGCCCTTAATCCCAGCACTGGGGAGGCAGAGGCAGGCGGATCTCTGTGAGTTCAAGGCCAGCCTGGTCTACAGAGTGAGTTCCAGGTGAGCTGGGGCTATAGGGAGACCCTGAAAAAAAAAAAAAAAAAAAAAAATTCAGATCCTAATGGACCAACACTAACTCTATCCAATTAGAAAACTTAACTGACTAAATTATACCTTGAGAGATCTATAATAATACCTTATGAATCAAACTTTTATTTCTTTTTAATTTTTTTTATTAATTTTATTTATTTCTGTATGTGTATGAATGTACTGTCTGCATGCAAGTCTGTGCACCCATGTTGCACAATGCCGCGGAGGTCAGAAGAGTGTGTCGGATTCCCCTGGAACTGGAGTTCTCCTGGAATTGGAGTTTCAGACGGTTTTCGGCCGCCATGTGGGTGCTGGGGATCGAACCCGGGTCCTCTGAAAGAGCAGTCGGTGCTCTTAACCGCTAGGCCATCTCTCCAGCCCCTGAATCAAACTTTTAAAACTGTCCTAAAACAAGGATGGCAGCTTACCAAAGTGGATAAATTAATTAATCTGGGACTCTGAATGAGGTGAAGTACAAATTATACCATCAACTAGCTCTGTAATTACCAGCAAAGACAAAGGTTGGTACCTCCATTATTTTATCTTTTTAGTTGACATAAAAGCATCTGTACACACACACACAGAGTACAATGTAACAATCTGATACATGTGTAAAATTGTGATGATCAGATAAGAGTCATTAGCATTTACATCCTTTTATACATTTATCACTTCTTTGAATTGGGAACTTCCAAAGTTCTCTTTTCTATATAATAAACTGTAAACATTAATCACCCCACATGCTATAAAACACCAGAGCTTATTCCAGTTATCAGATCTCCCACCACCTACCCTTCCTGATTTACACTGGTCACTATTCTAATCTCAACTTCAATGAAATGAACTGTTTTTGTTGTTAGCGATGATCATGTTTGTGTATATATGTACCATGCAAATATGTGTACACATATATGTGGAGGCCAAGAGTCAACCTCAGGTGTCTTTCCTCAGGAGCATCCACCTCACTTGTTTTTGTTTGGTTGCTTGCTTGGTTGGTTAGCTTGGGCTTTTATTGATATGGGGTCTCTCACTAGCCTGGAACCTGCCAAGTAGGCTAGCCTTCCCAGGCAGCCAGGGAGTCTCCTACCTCTGCCTCCCAGCACTGGGATTATGAGCACTTGCCACCCTTCCAGGCAAGGCTTCACATGGGTGCTGGGGATCAAACCCAGGTCCCCATGCTTTCACAGCCAGCACCCTACCAACTAAACATCTCCCCACCTAAAAATCAATTTTCTTAATCTCCACATAAATGAGAACAGCATGTGGTATTTGTCTTTTTGCATATTTTTCTGATAAAGCAGAGATAATTATGTCTGCTTCCCAGTTTATTAGAATACAATGTTTATGAAAAGCCTGTTGTACTATGACTAGCTAAGAGTTCATCGTTGCATGGTCTCAGTCTTATGAAATCTGAGAATTGGTCTCATAAAAGTTGAGAAGTGACCAGAGGCTGAAAAGAACAGAAAAAGGAGGTGGGGCAGAGTCATCAATGGGTACTAGGGTATATTATTAGGGGACAAGGAGTTCTGGTGTGCTACTGCACATTATGGTAACTACAGTTAACCATTATATACTGTGTGTTTCAAAAAGCTGGAAGAGGGCTGGAAAGATGGCCTAGCGGTTAAGAGCGCCGACTGCTCTTGCAGAGGACCCGGGTTTGATCCCCAGCACCCACATGGCAACTGAGAACCGTCTTTAACTCTAGTTCCAGGGGAATCCAACACCCTCTTCTGACCTCTGAGGCATTGCACGACACGGGTGCACCAACCTACATGCAGACAGTACATTCATACACATAATAAAATAAATAAAATTTAAAAAAATATTTTAAAAAGCTGGAAGAAAAGATTTTGAATGCTTCCATCATAAAAGATGGCTAAGGGGGGCTGGAGAGATAGCCTAGTGTTTAAGCCTAGCGGTTAAGAGCACCGACTGCTCTTTCAGAGCACCCGGGTTCGATCCCCAGCACCCACATGGCGGCTAAGAACCATGTGTAACTCCAATTCCAGGAGAACTCCAGTTCCAGGGGAATCCGACGCCCTCTTCTGACCTCCGTGGCATTGCACAACACGGGTGCACAAACCTACATGCAGACAGTACATTCATACACATACAAAAATAAATAAAATTTTAAATTAAAAAAAGATGTCTAAGGATACAGATATGTTTATGCATCAAAACATTATATCAATATGTACAGTTTTTATGTATAAGTTGAAAAATACACTTGGGCTGGGAATGTAACTCAGTAGTAGACTGCCTTCATGCTTAGCAATGCCCAACACCAAAAAAAGTAAAATAAAAGAGTAAAAGTAAATTGGATAAGTGAATAATTTTTTAGCTTTCTTTCTTTCCTTCTTTCTTTCTTTATATTTTATGTGTATGAGTGCTTTTCCTGCATGTATGTAAGTGCACCCATGTGTACAGTACCCACTGAGGCCAGAAAAAGGTGTTAGAAGCCCTGGAACTAGAGTTATGGACAATTGTTAGCACCATGTGGGTGCTAGGAACTGTTCCCTGGTCCTCTGCAACAGCAGCCAATGCTATTAAGTGCTGAACCATCTCTCCAGCCCCATGAATAACTTTTTCAAAATGAATTATATTACTGTATTCTTTTCATTATTAAAAGAAGCATAAAGCCATGCAAAATTAAAAGATGTTGGTGCAAGGACACAAGGTTTCAGTTAGCAGGATGATTAAGTTCTAAAGAGCTAGTGGTTAGCTCAGTGACCAGTTGTTACTACTGTTTGAAACTTGAAGACAAACTTCAAATGTTTTTACCACAAAAGCAGGTATATGAGATGGTGATGGCTATGTTAACTGACTTTACTCCAGTCTACACATCTATCCAAACCATAAAGGTACACACCTTATATATATACAATTTTTTTTTTTTTTTGGTCTTTTCGAGACAGGGTCTCCCTGTAGCCCCAGCTGTCCTGGAATTCACTCTGTAGACCAGGCTGGCCTTGAACTCACAGAGATCCGCCTGCCTCTGCCTCCCAAATGCTAGGATTAAAGGCGTGCACCACCACGCCCGGCTAGATATACAATTTTCACTTGTCAATTCCACCATGACAAGGGGAAAAGGCAGTAAGAGGAATATAAACATAAAATGTGACCCAATCTAGCACTTTATGAACATATCAAAACAGTTTTGCCCCTTCTCCTCCTTCCCCTTTCCTATTTTTTTATATTAATCTAATCTCTCACCATCTTGTTTTTAATAATCTGAAAAAATATTTTCAGTACCTCCAATACAATCCTAGGTATTCTGGAAAATATACAATTATTAACCCAAATATAGAACACTAAAAACAGACACCACCAGCTGTTGTTATTTGAAAACAAACAGCAGCTATTTCAAACCAAAATGGACTATCAGGAGAGAGCCTCACAAAACTCCCAAAAGAACAAATAAACATGAACTGCTTGGTTTCGGCAAAATTCAAGTGAATGTTGAAACTGACTTATAACAAAGCCAAGCATAGATAAAAATGATTTTTCAAGCATGAAAACACATGACCTTCTGTAAGCGTCTTATACCCATCGAATACCAGCTTATTTGCTCACCTGATTTGAGGGTCTGCCCACCTGGGTCCAGCCAAGACTGAGACAGCAGTGTACTCCACGGGGTTATAGTCTTGCCATTCAACAAGCCAGCCCACCTTCTCATTGGGAACTTGGCTTCGTTCAACTTTTGAACCTGGGTAAGGAGATGTCCGAGCCTTGTTATGGGAATTCTCTTTGGAACCATTAGAACCAGACATGATGTTGGCACTTAGGTGGAACTCACAGGATGAAAATGAGTTTCTGGGGAGAGAAAAAAAAAAAAAAGGTAAATCATTTTATAGAACTACCAAAAGTAAATGAATTAAAGAATCTAACTCAAAGATTTCAAAACATTTTTCAAAAAGAAAACCCTTTTTTTAAAAAAATCAGAAAAATCAAGTTTAGTGCATTTAGCATCCCTTCTGAAGGGTTTTTCTTTTTTTTTCTTTTTTTTTTTGTATTTTTGAGACAGGGTCTCCCTTTTTTTAGTCCCAGCTGGCCTGGAGCTCACTCTGTAGACCAGGCTGGCCTTGAACTCACAGAGATCCGCCTGCCTCTATCTCCCAAGTGCTAGAATTAAAGGCATGCGCCACCACACCTGGGGTTTTTCAAATACGAAGATTTTGAAAAATAGCTAAATCTGGACTGGAGAGATGGCCTAGTCAGTAAAGTAGCCAGCATGAAGACCCAAGTTCAGAACCCAGCACTGGACTCACATAAAAGCTGGGTATGCCAGCACATGTCTGTAAAAGAGGGTTAGGAGACAGCATGGGCAGAGACCTGAGCTCAAGAGCCAGCCAGCCTAGCCAATCTATGAGCTCCACGTTTAGTGAGAGACCCTGTCTCAAAAACTAAGGTGGAGAGCAACAAAGGAAGATAGCTGATGGTGAACTCTGGCTCCCTCATACACACATATACACACACATGTGCCCCAGTGAACATACATGCACACACCTACACAAACACACATACACACCTTATTAACTGTAGTCTCTTGGCCAACTTAATTTTAGCTAAGGAAATAAAGGGCAGAAGTCTACTTCTGTGTTATCTATTAGAAAAGAGAAGTTTGTTATGAGAACTGAACCATGAAAACAAAACAGTCATTTATAAACCTGTTTTTAGCATGCAAGATTTTGGGTGTAGGGTTTTGGTTTTGGTTTGTTTTGTTTTGTTTTGCTTTCATTTCTTTTGGGCAGTATCAGAGAGTGACTGCTGAATCATATAACAGTACGTTTATTTTTGTAAGAAACTGCCAAACATCTTCTCTGCTTTGACTTTTAATTGGTTAAACTCTTTCCTATTGTTTGGTGCCTACAGTTCTAGGTGTACCAAGTTGTTCTCTTCCATCACAGAGATTTTGAAAAAATTGCTATTTGTTTTGTGCTCTGTATTCATAAAGTATTATCAAACTCCAAAATTCAGGGAATGCCCAATCAATAAAGACACTAACATGCCCAGAGAGGCTGGATGCTAGTGTAAGATGAGAAGTATCTGACTTATGACTAACTTTATCAAAAGTGAAAGGTGCATTTCCCAAGGGTGGTAGCACACACCTGAAATCTCAGTACCATGGAGGCAAGGGCAGGAAGATCATCAGTTCAAAGCTAGCCTGGCCTACTTAGGTCTCAAAAACAAACTAATTAAAGTGGTAAGTTTCCAGCACCTCCCTCCTTTTTTAAAAAAGTAACCCACTGAGTCTAATTAGTACTATCTATATGCACATGGTGAGGCGCAGGCTCAACCTTACAAGGGGCAATATACCTAAAAACAAAACAAAAAAAACTACAGAGTCACAAAGCTTCTGATAATACATTTCTTTTGCCCCTCCCCAGATGTTCTGCAATATTAGATTACCACCTACTCAATGCATACTTGTTGGCTTCAATCTTGGCTTTTCTTCTGAACCAGTATATACAGTTTCTGGTTCTGGATACACCTCTATGAGTTCCCTTCTCCACCTGATTAAAATAAAAAGTAACTGCCCCTCTGAGTTGTTCTATGGCAATCACCAAAAATATTAGCGACTTCCAGAGAGCACATACATGAATTCCTTCCCTCCCCAAATTCCACAGAAGGAAGACAAAGATATATAAGGAAATTATATCCACAGCAGGAGAAGCAAGCAAGAAACTATAAATGACTGGCAGGGTTTTTAACCTGTCAGGAAAACAGAAAATGGATGGAACCACAGAGGCCTACAAACCAGAGTGGAAGTCATCCATATTTAAAAATATACACAAAAGGGTAAGGAAGATATCATCTTGCAAGGGGAGCCTGCAGAAATGCCAAGCTTGAAGTCAGTGAGCTCAAAGGTCCTATTGAGACATATGTCAGTAACTATGAAAATTAACTTCCTCCTTCCTTGAAACTGAAATTTAGTGACAGTAATGCTTGCCTCCTGAATAAAGTCAACTTTTGGGTGTGTTCTATTTTTACAGGAGAGGATTAGGACCACTATGACGAACAGTTATGTTGTATAATTTAACAGAATCAAACTTAATAACTTTTTGTCACACTAGAAAATAATGTTGGGGAAACTATTACACCCAGCAGAGAAGCTGCTCCACCACTACAATAGTTATGTGGGGGAAAGACGGTCCGAGTCTCTCCAGTGCTACCTGCTCACACACTCCACAATCATTTCCAATCAACCTGCTCAACCTGATACCCAGAGCCAATAGTCAATACCCCCAACCTCCACGGCCCCATGTACGAAAGCAATGTCTGTTACTCAACATTAACAATATATATTTCCATTATTTGTATGTATTACCCGTAACACGGGGCAATACCACAGCAAATGCTCTCCTTTCTTGGTCGTTTTTGCGACAGGGTCTCCCTTCTAGTCCCAGCTGGCCCAGAGCTCGCTACGTAGACGAGGCTGGCCTTGAATTCAGAGATCCGCCTGCCTCTGCCTCCTGAGTGTTGGGATTAAAGACGTGCACCACCACGCCCAGAAGCAAATGCTCTTTAAATTCTGGTGGCCTATGATTATGCTGGTGGCTTAAGGAGGATGGAAATTTCCGAAATTACTGGTCAAGAAATGTCTTTGAGACTACTTGTCCTCAAAAGAAAGGCAATGTGGGGCTGGAGAGATGGCACAGGGATTAGGTGCACTGGCTGTTCTCCCATAGGACACAGCACCCACGAAGTGGCCTCTACAGGCATTGCAGGGCATGGATTCACTTACAAACAACATACAGACAATACACTCATATACACAAAATAAATATAAATAAATAAGTAAAGACAGACAAAATAAATAAATCCAGTACGCCAGAAAGGCCTACAGAATCCTAAGGAAAGGAAGGCCTAGGGGACAGCAGCTGGGGGAATACCTGTACGCCGGGGTGCTGCGGCAGCCTGAGGACCTGACAGTCACAGACGCAAGGGCCACTGAGAGAGACACGGTGGCTAAAGCCTTTCCCAGAGAGCGACCGGCCATGGGCGCCTGGCGTGGCTTGGCAGAGCTGGCTTGCTCTCCAATGGGCCTCACCTCCGCCACCCAGCAGCCCAGCTCCAGGTAGCCAGCGGGCACTAGGACCTGGCCGCCCTCCCGACCCGGGCGGAGCTGCGTCTACCTGGAAACACACAGACCAGGAGCCCTCCCAAAGCCACAGTCCGCGTTCCACGAGAAACGCGGGTGTGCACCTCGCCTTAATGCCAAAGATCCCAAGGCCGACTGCAGTCAGCGGCGCCGACCCCGAAGTCCCGGCGCGCGACACCGCTTTACGCCCGCGTCGCAAAACGAAAGCCGTACAGACTTAGCAGCCCGGCCTTAGGGTTCCCGGAGTGCGCAGGCGCACTTGGGGGAAGCCGTAAGGAAACCCGAGACTCCCAAGGAGTTGGCATAAAGGTGGGCAGACCTTGTGGTGAAAGCGGAAGTAAGGAAGGGGATTTCAGAAGTTTGTTGCCCTGTGTCTTCAGGAAAGGAAGGCTTTACAGAACCACACTAGGCCTGGTCCTATGAACATCTCAAAGTTACAGGAAGAATTGAGAGTGATTCAAACCGTGCATTTTGAGGAGTTTCTATTCCTTGTTTACCAAGTGGTTCACATCCCTGCAGTTGTTAAATTTCAGAAGGCTTTGTCCTGGAAGCATGTGCCAGAGCAGACTGTTAGCCTAGGCCACACCGTTTTCTATAGCCCCTCCATGTTGGTTAAACTGAGGATTCCTGAAACTACAGTAATTGGAATCCAGAGCCAAAGGAACTTCTTTCTCTAAATTCTTGCCCTCCCTACCCTCATAACCAATTCAGAGACAACCTGATTGTTCATCAGTCAAGTGGCACAGAACCCCCCCCCCTTCTCTCTGAAACTTATAAAAGGACCATCATTCTTGGACATGGGCCTGAACTCGCATCAGATCCCCCTTAAATGCTATCTATGGTGTTAGTATTCGAATAAATCGCTTCCCCAAAAGGACAGTCCACCTCAGTGTCCCCTTGTAGCTAAAATCCAAAACCTTTCATTGTGTGAAAAGGCACACGACTTGAATAATTAAGTAATAAATGATTGGTTGTCCAACGAAGTTTGTATTCTGGCTTTCATTTACTTGCTTATTAATGTAGAATATTGTAAAATTTAAGTCTATAATCAACTCCTCTACCCATGCAGTTCAAAAACAGACATTGCAAGGCTTTGGTGATAAAAGCCAGATCAATCTGCTATTGGAGTTGAAAAGAAAAAACACCTCTGCAATTAAAGTGTGTCTACAACCAGGACCTCTGCACAAATTGAAGGTGGGGAAGATGAAAAGATTTTCATTCCCGGGGCTGGAGAGATGGCCTAGTGGTTAAGAGCACCGTCTGCTCTTGCAGAGGACCCAGGTTCGATTCCCAGCACCCACATGGCGGCTTAGAACTGTCTTTGACTCCAGTTCCACGGGAATCCGACGCCCTCTTCTGACCTCTAAGGCATTGCATGACACGGGTGCACAGACCTGCATGCAGGCAGTACATTCATACACATAAAAGAAATAAAATTTTTTAAAAAAGAAAGATTTTCATTCCCTGTCATAAAGGAAAGTGTTTCAGTGTTTGACAGAAAAAAAGACATATGCAATGTTTCTTACAAATCTTTCCTCTTATTTTTAAGCATTGTTTTCTTCAAACTTATTAAGAAGGTGTTGGCTCCCATTGCTGTCATACCTTGGAGTAATAAATTGCTCTAAGGAGGGGTTACCTATTTGGTAATAGCTGACTGAATAGGCCTCTGAGTTAGGTCTGTACATATGGGATAATACTGCAGCCGAACAGAATCAGAACACCTACAGGGATGACCAAGCAGATTAACACAGAGCCTATGAGATCAGTCTGTTTTCTAAGCTATCCTTCAAAGAGGTCAGAGAATGGGTGACTTACTACTGAATTTTTGTTTTAGTTCTTTAGAAAGGGACTTAAAGCCTTGGAGAGCTCTAGTAATAGTTCCATTTAGAGCTATGTTGTTGAAGATGAATGTACAACATTGTCCTCCCAGCGTTATACGAATACCTACTTTTTCTGCTAACATCATGTCGAATATTAATCTATTTTCCAGGGCTATTTTTCTTGTAGGCTGTAACTGTTTAGCAATTCCTTCAACTGCATCTCTAGTATAGTTAACAAATCTCTTTTGACTAGAATATATATAATTTATCCAATCCACATTTTTAAATAATGGTCCACCAGAGCAAAGAAGATTCGAAACATGCTAATATTTTCTTTTGAGCTTTAAATTCATTGTGCATCCCCCAGAGAATGCCAATGCCATCTCTAGAGATATTTGGATATTTGGGTTTATTTGGATCATATGGAATTTCTGGCATTGGGAGTTTCTTTTTCTTTTCTATCAGTCCTTGAAATAGGCTAGAGTGTCTGAATGCCAGGGTGAAAATTATGGCCAATTGGACCAAAGAGCAGATCCCACCAGTAAGGTCTGAAGTAGGGGGTCCTCCACAATACCACCAAACGTCTGCTTGAATGATCACCAGGGCTGACTGATCTCTTCAAAAGATCAGCTTTCTCGTGGAAAACAGAGGAAAGGGGTAGAGAGAACACTAGTGCATCCCTCAACTCTCACCAGTAAAGCTTCCTTACACAGCAGAGTTCAATGCACAGGGAAGGCCACAACCGGCCGAGTTTTAGAGAATAAATGACTGCAGTGTGTGTCCCTGAATAATACACCTATATTGAACCTCACCCACCCGCAGCTCAGGGACAATTGTGAAGGAGGGAGGGTGTAGTGGTTTGAATGAGAATGTACCCCATAGGCTCCAAGTATTTGGATATTGTGTCCCCAGTTGGTGATGCTGTTTTGGGAGGTCTTAGAAGGTGTGGCCATGGTGGAGGAAGCATGTCACTGGGGGTGGGTTAGAGAGTTCAAAAACCCTTGCCAGTCTCAAGTTGCTCTCTCTGCTTCTTGTGCCTGGTTGAAGATGTGAACCTCCACTTTCTGCTCCAGCTTCTGCCATCATGTCTGCCTGCCATGATGGACTCTAATTCCCTGGAATTAACAGTAAGCTCAAATAAACTCTTTATGAGCTCCCTTGGTTGTCCTGGTTCAAGCACAGCAACGTGAATGTGACAAATACAGAAGGGAAAGATTGTAAGAGCCAGGCTTGGCACATGAACGTAGGAGAGCAGAGGCTTTCCAGCCATTGGAACCTTGCACATGTGAACTAGGGGCAAGGGTGAGGTCAACGCAAGACCCATGCCAATTCAATGAGACAACGGCCCAGAGTGGACCCAGGGAAATGTGTGGCCAGCTGCCCCTAGCCTGGGAACTATTGGAGGCCGCTTACTACTGGGTGAGGAGGAGCAGACCTTGCCTAAGATCTCTAGATAGGCTAACGACTCCAGTGGATGAATTTGCACAGAAAGACGTCTGGATACAAATACTTGGCTACATGGGTCTTAACATGTATGACAGAGAATGGATGAGCTCTGGAAGGTGTGGGGTGTAAGGGACACGGATGAGGGAGAGGGATCTAAATCTGATTCAGAACTGTTGTATGAAATGTGTAAAAATGCAATAAAAAAAAAATCAACCTTCACTGCACCCAGTGACATTGCCCATTGAAGTCAATTGACTCACCCCACCCCACACACACCTGAAAAAGCAGGGGATGTAATTACTTTTGGGTGGTGGTGCCCCTGTGGCCCCTGGAGGCTGTCAATGTCTTCATTACATTCTTTATTGAGGTGAAATGATAAGGTCTATCAGGACTCCTTGCCTGAGGCCTCTTGGTCTTGGAATACAGAGATAATGCAATGCAGACCACCTGAGTCAGAAGACCATCCCTATGGGAAGGGGCCTGTTTCTGGTCCTTCTTTGCTTAGGCATTAAGGTCATTTCTGTTTAATGAGCAGATAAAATCTTTAATCAATTCCAACCAGGCATTGAGCTCTGCATAACTCATCTCAACAGAAAAGAAAAAAAAGGTTTCGAATCACTTATTTCTACGATAGGAACTTTATCATAATCTTTGCATAAATTTGGGTTTAAGGTATGGGGAAGGAATCATTATCTCCTGTGGGTCATCAATAAGAGAGTTCAGGGCTGGAGAGATGGCTCAGCAGTTAAGAGCACTGACTGCTCTTGCAGAGGAGCAGGGTTCGATTCCCAGCACCCACATGGTGGCTAAGAACCATCTTTAAGCCAGGTGTGGTGATGCACATATTTAATCCTAGCACTTGGGAGACAGAGGCAGGCAGATCTCTGTGAGTTCAAGGCCAGCCTGGTCTACAGAGTGAGCTCCAGGCCAGATGGGGCTACAAAGAGACCCTGTCTCAAAAAGACAAAAAAAATAAAAAATTAAAAAAAGAGAGAGAGCTGTTCAAATCTTAGGGAAGAAGACAAAAAGTCTCTTTCTAAAATATCTGCCCCAAGTCTGTAGGTTCTTATTAGGAAGGGGCCTGATCTATCTTGGTGGGGTCATCTCTCAACAGGAGGAGAAAATTGCATTGGAGTTTCTGACAAGGGGTGGGAAACTCTGGACAAGTTGTAATTATTCCCCTAAGCCATTTGTGTTTTCCACTGTATTTTGATTAGGATAACAATAAGGCTCATATGGTGTATCATTCTAGTGGCAGATCCAACCATTATATTGGATAGTCTTTTTTTTTATTTTGTTTATTTTTTATGTGTATGAATGTACTGTCTGCATGTAGGTATGTGCACCCGTGTCGTGCAATGCTGCGGAGGTCAGAAGAGGGTGTCGGATTCCCCTGGAATTGGAGTTACAGACAGTTCTCAGCCGCCATGTGGGTGCTGGGGATTGAACCCTGGTCCTCTGCAAAAGCAGTTGGTGCTCTTAATCACTAGGCCATCTCTCCAGCCCTATATTGGATAGTCTTACAGATGTCCTTCCAGGTATTGCAAGGAGGGAAGCAGAAAGTTGCTGTTGGGTAGGGACAGAGCTAGGAATCTACTGGAGAGAGTTGATATTGATGGGATAGGTCCCTGCAGGACAGAGCAAGGCCTGATTCAAATTTAACTGTAAGGGGAGAGTTAGCTCTAGTAATGTTGATGATAAAGGTGGCAGTATTAGACTGGACAAATCCAATTTCCAGAAAGAGAGAGCAAATGAACGACTGAGAGAGAGAGAGAGAGAGAGAGATCCATTGTCATGCCATGTAAATATGTTAGATGGCACAGGAGAACTATTAACACAAGAACAGCAGAGGGTACCAGGTATAATACCAAAACACACAACTAGAAGTTGAAAAAGGCACTGGTAGGCAGGGTGGATTAAGTCATCAGGAAATGGTAATTTGCCTTTTTAAAATCAGGGTTTTTTTTTCAAAGCCAATTTTCATTGAAGCTTTGTGCATTTCAAACAAAATTTCAAATCAAATCTGGACCCATGCCCTCCTCCCTGCCCCCCACCCGACCAGAGCTCATGAATTCTGCCAAACATGTTTTTCATGTTTTTCTCAGTCTCTCTCAAAATTCTCGATGCAGTTTACTCTTCTAGTAGAAGTTCACTATTTCAGTCAGTTTTTTTTTTTTTTTTTTGTCTTTTTGAGACAGGGTCTCCCGGTAGCCCCAGCTGTCCGGGAACTCACTCTGTAGACCAGGCTGGCTTGAACTCACAAAGATCCACCTGCCTCTGCCTCCAAGTGCTAGGATTAAAGGCGTGCGCAACCATGCCCGGCTCAGCAGTTGACACAGTCTTTTTGTTGTTGTTGTTGTTGTTGTTGTTGTTTGTTATTCCTTCCAATAGGAATCACTCCAAAATATGCATACATGCATTCCACATATATCATAGGATTTAGCATCTTCAGCTTATGATTTTTTTTATTAGGCTGAAAGATGTCATGTTTGAAGGCTCCTCCTTGGCACAACCCAAACCACCATCAGTTCTGCCCTTGTGTTGCCACACTAGGGTTTTCCCTTCCCATGGTCACCAAATGAGGTCCAGTAAGCACCACATCCTGTCTTGATCTTCCTGTACTGGTCTCATGTCGTATACAGCCTGGGTAGTCCAACAATGCAGTCTATACCCTGAAGAGGCTGAAACTCCAGTAGTAGCTCAGTCCACAAGTTGGATGTCCAGCAGTCCCCATGTGGCACAAAGGTTTGGAGATTCTTGAGAGTCATGAGTCTTCAGTCATATATGGGAAGGTTGAAAAAGCTGTGTGCTCATGTCTTTTGAAGATGCCAAAGCAGTGGCAGCCCAGGTAGTGTACTTTGCCAGTAAGACGGGCAAAATAACTGGTGCTCTTTTTTTTTTTTTTTTGGCTTTTTATCTTTTTACTAAGATCTCAAGTTTATATCTGAAGTACAATTTCTCAGGCTAATATTTATTTATTTCTGGTATATTTCCTTTTGGATGTTTAAGTCCACACAGTTAGCCCAGATAACCAAGGTTCTTGGTTTCTCAAGGTCACTTGAGGATCTGGTCCTCAAGGGTCACTCGGGTTTGTTTGTTTGTTTATTTTGGGTAGGGGAGAGCCCTTGGCTCCTTTTGGCTTTCAATAACCAGTTCCATCCACTCAAGGACAAATTCAGGTCTTGCTATACCAGGCTTCCCTTTTTGAAGCATGAGTAGACCTTCCTCTTTATAGAGTGGACACTGGCTGAAGTCCCATTAGCGGATCTCCAAGACCTCCCTGTGCAAGAAGACTGGTAACTCACATTTGCAGGACATTTCAAAAGATGCCTCCATGCATAGTTCCCTGGAACTTAGTTGACCCTGAGGGCAAGGAACAAAGTTATCCCTTAAGACCCTCAGCCAAATTGGTATGGGTATTAAGTATGGTGGTTAAGCATCCAGAAAGACTAAGTTACATAAGCCTGATACTTTTAATTACTGTGTATATTTTAGAAAAGGTTTGGAAAAAAGCTCAAGCAGACTTGTATAAGAAATACTAAGAAGCCGGGCCTAGTGGCACATGCTTTTAATCTTAGCACTCAGTAGGCAGAGGCAGGCGGATCTCTGTGAGTTCAAGGCCAGCCTGGTCTATGGAGTGAATTCCAGGCCAGCTGATGCTACAGGAAGACCCTGTCTCAAAAAGACAAAAAAAAAAAAAAAAAAAGAAAGAAAGAAAGAAAAAAAAGAAAAAAGAAATACTAAGAAGCACTCCCATAAAATAAATACTGTCTTTAGACATAATGTTATAACAAACTAATTTTTTCTCATTCTTTTGATCTTATATTATTCTAAAATATGCTTTCCACCAATATACCAAAAATTCCTAACTCTGAAAATAAATGGAAGCTTAGTTCTAGAACAATATAAGAGCACAGTTGTTTTCAGATCATGAGGAATATAACATTAATGTTGCTCAGTTTGCTTATAATAGGTAATTGGCAGTAGCATCAAGAGATGAGGGATACCATTCATCATTTTGTTTTTCCTGGGACTGTGTTACTTCACTTGACAGGGTCTCCCTGGACCACAGCTGTCCTGGACCTCACTCGCGTAGACCAGCTGGCCTTGAACTCACAGAGATCCACCTGCCTCTGCCTCCCAAGTGCTAGGATTAAAGACGAGTGCCACCATGCCAGGCTCTACTGCAGTTTTTGTTTTTTAGGGGGTTTTTTGGGAGGGGGGTATTTATATGTGTGTGTGTCTGTTTGTCTGTGTGTGTGTGTGTCTGTGTGTGTGTATGAGTGTACTGTCTGCATGTAGATTTGTGCACCCATATCGCGCAATGCCTCGGAGGTCAGAAGAGGGCATCAGATTCCCCTGGAGCTGGAGTTAAAGGATGTTCTTAGCCACCATGTGGGTGCTGGGAATCGAACCGTAGTCCTCTGCAAGAGCAGTGTTCTTATCTGATGAGCCATCTCTCCAGCCCCTTTGTGTATATATATTATTTATTTTTATTTATTTATTTTTTTTTTTGTCTTTTCGAGACAGGGTCTCCCTGTAGCCCGAGCTGTCCTGGAATTAGCTCTGTAGACCAGGCCAGGCTTGAACTCACAAAGATCCGCCTGCCTCTGCCTCCAAAGTGCTAGGATTAAAGGTGTGCACCACCATGCCTGGCTCCCTTTGTATTTTTTTTTTTTTTGTCTTTTTGAGACAGGGTCTCCCTGTAGCCCCAGCTGTCCTAGAACTCACTCTGTAGACCAGGCTGGCCTTGAACTCACAAAGATCCGCCTGCCTCTGCCTAACAAGGGCTAGGATTAAAGGCATGTGCCACCACACCCGGCTTCCTTTGTATTTTTTAAGGGTTGGCTGGGACCCTCCTGGCTGTGGAGTTGGTTTGGGCTTCTCAGGGAAGGGGAGCTTTGTGAGCCAAATGTGATGCAACTAGCCTCATTCAGCAGTGAATACAGCCAAAATGTCTTGGTTAATAGAATATGTGAATAGCAGAAGAGCCATAAGCTTCATTAAGAAGGCCATAGAGTCATAAATCCCTTGAAATAGCCAACTAGGAAACACCTGAACTGAGTGAGCTGCTGCCAAGATGAACCCTTACACTTATAACCTGAACGGAGTTGTGGACTGGGAGCAGGAATCCATCCAAACTTGAGCATTTCCAGGCGGGCTCTTACCATAGCGAGGAACTTTAAGAAGGCTGGCTGTATGTAAAACTCAACATGACAGTAGAACAAGTTAAGTATTGCTTCCTCCTTTGCCAGCACACTGAGCTTTACTGGCAGACCCATAGCCACGATGAGGCCCACCCCAGAGAGGTCAAGCCATTCACCTCCATGTGCTAAGCCTCTATCCTCAAGCACCACCTCAACATCCGGGGACAAAGGTGAAGATGATAAGCCAGAAGAAAACCAACCACTCCCCAAGGGTCTCTGAGTCTGTGGAAGGGTGTCCCAGAAACTCCAGGGCCACACCCAACTCCCCAGTCTGTAGGTGGGTGGTTTTTGAGGGGTTTGTTTGCTTGCTTGTTTTGGAAAGGTCTCCTGTAGACCAGGGTGGCCTTCAACCCAGGGTAGCCAGGGGTGACTGGAACAGCTGATGCTTCCACCTCTGGAGGGTGGGAATTGCAAGGCTGTACCAAAAGGCCACTTGGTTTTGGTATTTGTTTTACTTCTGTTTTGAGGGTTCTTGTGATTTGGGGTTTTTTATTCTCTTTAAAATAGTTTCATTCACCACCAGGCCCTGGAGAATGGCAGATTGACAATAAAACTCATTAAAAAAAAAGAAAGAAAGAAAGAAAGAAAGAAAAGAAAAGAAATTGCCAACTGGACCTAAATTGGCAGTCTGGCCTTGCTAAAGCCTTATCAACCTGCCACTCCCAGGATTGAGACAGTCTGTTTATGGAGCCACCTGTCTTAGAACCTTGAGATACTGCCCTGCTCAGCCAGAGGAATCAAAAGAAGGCTTTCACATTATCCAAGGACACCAGGCGTTGGCATCTGATGCATTCCAGCTGGGCTCAGGGAACTGTATTAGTCACTTTTCTATTGCTGTGATAAAGCACCATGCCCAAGGAACTTATAAAAGGAAGAGTTTATTTGAGCTTATGATTGATGGTTCCAGGGAATTAGAGTCCATTGTAGCAGGAGGCATGGCGGCTGGATCTGGAGCAGGAAGCTAAGGGTCACATCTCACAAAGAGCACAGGAAGCAGAGAGAGAGCAACTGTAGACCATGAGGCTTGTTAAAACTCACTAAGCCTGCCCCCAGTGACACGCTTCCTCCAGCATGGCCACACACCCCAAGACCTCCAAAAACAACGCCACCAACTGGAGACAATCATCTGAATACCTAGAGCCATGGGGGACACTCATTCAAACCACCACAGGAACCAAATCTTCCACCTCTATTCATTAGGTGGCAGATGCTTCACAGGCATAATGGAGTGTCTATCTACTTCCACTGTATGCTTATTTTGATAAGTATATATTCTTTGGCTGTTACAGGTCTGGCTTTGGTTCTTCTTCATTTTAAACTCCTTCCTTTCCCCTCTCCAAAAATCTAACATTGAGCCGGGCGTGGTGGTGCACGCCTTTAATCCTAGCACTTGGGAGGCAGAGGCAGGCGGATCTTTGTGAGTTCAAGGCCAGCCTGGTCTACAGAGTGAGTTCCAGGACAGCTGGGGCTACAGGGAGACCCTGTCTCAAAAAGATAAAAAAAAAAAAAATCTAACATTGGTGACCAGCAGAACTTGAAAGGGTCTTTCTCAGATAGGCTCGTCTTCATTCCAACACTTGATGATAACGTAGACATTGGCTCATTGACAGGAAATGGAAACAGCAACTTTTGGCCTAACTGATATTGCCTGGGGAAGACAGAGTAGAAGACAATCAAATATATAGTTCCTGAAAAACTTATCTTTACTTTCAAAGAATGTTTCAGAAGAAATAGGCTGTCTTCTTTGGAGCCTAAATAAGGCAATCCTAGAACATCTCATATGGGAATATTGTAGTATCCCTTCAAGGGATAATTCTAACTCTCAGGACAGTGATTGGGAGGTACTTAGTGCTGGGAAGTTTAGTTTTGGGTATCAGTTTGGCTAAACATTTCTTTTTTTAATATTTATTTATTTTATGTGTATGAATGTACTGTCTGCATGTAGGTCTGTGCACCCGTGTCATGCAATCCCGCAGAGGTCAGAAGAGGGTGTCGGATTCCCCTGGAACTGGAGTTCTCCTGGAATTGGAGTCATGGACAGTTTTTAGCCCGTGGGTGATGGGGATTGAACCCTGGTCCTCAGTAAGAGCAGTCAGTGCTCTTAACTGCTAGGCCATCTCTCCAGCCCCAGCTAAACATTTCTTTAAGGTATAATCCAGCTGTTTCTAATCTGCTAGAGGAAGGAGGATGCCTAAGCCCCCAGAAATATTAGCAGTAAAATTACTTCCATTAACTGAGTCAGTATTTCCACAAATCTGAGTATGATTACATTATTGGCAATAGTCAACTGTTATGGGTACAGCTTCAAACCAGTGAATTAAGTGGTATAAGCAGGTACTTTAAATGGCCAATATTTGGTATTTCTGTGTAATCTATTTGTATACTTTGGAATGGTCTCAACCCTGTGTTAGGACCAGGTCAGAAAGAGTTAATCAAAAGGAAAGGGTTAACCATGCAGGAGCAACTCTCTAGTTGCTGAAGCAGGTCTGGTTCCCATAGTTACTCCCTCCCACCTTGAGTTATTAGTTCCCAGAGCTACCTGAGGTCAGGAGGAACTTTCCCAGCCCTGTAGGAGTGCTTCTCACACCCTAAGGAGCCTAAACACAACCATTGTTTCAAACAAAGGGGTGCAGAACAGGTGGACTGATCCAATGAAAGACTGCCTGGTCTGCAACCACCAAGACCCCACCAATCAGAGAAAGGGTCCCTGCAGTGGAAATTCCCTAACTGGGAATAAAAGTGGGAGAGGATCGGACCTCGGGGCCCTGCCCTCCAGTCTCATGGGAGTGTGCTCAGCCCAACGCGTCAATCTGTCTCTGTCACTGTCTCTGTTTTGTGTTCTGTACTTTTTCCTTGATGTAATGTTCTTTTATTAAAGCTTTTCCTCCACAGTTTTTGGCCACTTGAGAGATTCTTTGGTAGTGTGGCATTTCTAACTCAAGACCTGGAGTCCTCCCTCCAGGATGGGTTATCACCTCACAGCTTGTCTATTAATCTTGAAGAAAATCATACATCTTCGAGCCACCTGTTTGGCTGTGGTATAAATCCCTATACACGAATAAGCCTTGATGATTCTATCACACTTGTCGTAGGGGCCCCAATGACTGTCCCAATGGAGATGATGTAGTAATCTACAAATAAGGAGCTTGGACAGCATCTCACTCCCATCTGGGAGAATCCATTTTCTCTGAAACCTCCCACTTGGAAGGCCCTACTTTCACCAGTTGTTTGTCCTTTTCTGGAGGGGTGTCTAACTTGGAATGAAAGGAAGGGTAGGTATGAAACAGAGAAGAGAAACTCTTCCCTTACAGCAAACTTCTTGACTGCTCATCTGCCAAATTGTTACCTCTCACTTTAAGCTCATAATTCCACTGGTGCCCAGCAGCATGCACTTTTCAAATCAAACTGTAATGAGGAAATTGTAATGGGAACTGCCGCTTTCCAGTCAGGCGCCTCGGACAAAGTAGATCATGGCTGTGTTCCTGTTCCTCTTGGCAGCAGGCTCAGGGGGTAATCCCCAAAGTCTGAGCAACAGGCAGCAGCTTCTTAGAAGATGTGTAAACAATTCAGTGCTGTTGCAGACCCAGTCTGGCATTGGTGGGCACGGGAGTCATGGGGTCTTTTAACCTATGTGACCCAGACCATGCACAGGGGTCTTCAAACTGCTGCCAGGAGACAGGGAGCAGGAAGTGGAATTCTACTTACAAAAGTAGAAGCAAAGGTTAAACATGCAGCTGTCGCCTTAAGCCAGCAGGAGGGGCTGTTTTCCTTGGTAAACAAGGGGCTGTTTCTTTGGGCATTCTGCTCTGGGTTTAAATCAATTAAATTTAGTTTTCTTCAAAATGCTCCCCCCCAGCAAAGAAAAATATTAAACAGGCATAGTGGCTCACGCCTTTAATTCCAGCACTTGGGAGGCAGAGGCAGGCAGATCTCTGAGTTCAAGGCCAGCCTGGACTACATAGTGAGCTCCAGGCCAGCTGGGACTTAAGAGAGATCCTGCCTCAAAAAAGACCAACAACAACAACAAAATGTTAACAATGAAAACTACAAACTTCTTAGCATGGAATGATGATGGTAAGAAGCTTGACTCTGATGTAGAGTGGTTTCCAGCAAGATTAAGATGCTTTATGTAATTATAATGTGCTCCTTAAAATGCCTGACTGAAAAAAACTCAAAGTGTGGGAAATTTACTTTTTTTTTAGCCCAAACCTGGTTATAGATAAATAAGACTCCTGAACCAAAGTAAAACTCATAATTATAAATTCTTTCTCTGCTCTTTAAGATATAAGCCTGCCACCTAACAGTTTCCTGGAGGACGTGACAGCCATCTCTTTGAGGTGCAAGCATTCAGGAAGTTAACTCAACCTAGCCTCCAGTCCCTGGGAGATGCATGTCTTGCTTCAACCTGCACCACTTCCTCCCTATAGCTCTGACTATCCTGGAACTCATTCTGTAGGCCAGGCTGACCTTGAACTCACAGAGATCCACCTGCCTCTGCCTCCCAAGTGCTGGGACTAAAGGCATGCGTCACCACGCCCAGCTGGACTTTATCTTTGACAGCTCTTTCAGGCAGCATTTTTCCTAAAATATTGTTGACATAAAATTTTTTTTTAATTAAAAAAAAAAAACACCTCTCAGCCGAGCTTGGTGGCACACGCCTTTAATCCCAGCACTTGGGAGGCAGATGTACACAGATCTCTGTGAGTTCAAGGCCAGCCTGGTCTACAGAGTGAGTTCTAGGCCAGCTGGGGCTACAGGAAGACCCTGTCTCAAAAATACTAACAAACAAACAACCACCACATCTCTGGTTTCAAAGGGACTAAGAGAGAGTTTATTCTGAAGTGAGAGGTGAGTCTCTATGGCCCTGGGAACACAGATGTAGACTGCCCCCAACTACCATGCTCCAATATTGTAACAGATTTATGAAGTTTTTATGGTAACAGAACAAATAAAATCATAAATCAAGACTCTTCAGACACATGGGCAGAAACGTTAGGTAGGTCCAGATTACAGATCAGTGGAATTCCTCTTTGACCTCAGATGTTATCTGACATTTTCACCCTGTGGAAGCTAAGGGTGCTCTGTTTGTGTGTTACAAAAGGATTAACCCATCAGTCACAAGGATGTTAGGTCACTCACAGAAATGAGAAATTAATGATTGTTTAGATAGATAGCTTGAGATAATTTATCTCTGGATCTGTAATATGTCAGCTTTGCACAACCATTAACTTCTAATCATCTCATCGGTCTTGTAGAATATTAATGTAGTTGTGGTCTTTTCTGGGAACTTCATTTAACAATTCGAATTTTAAAGCAGGTCATGGTAGCCTATGCATCTAAGTCCCAGTTCTTCAGAAGCTGGGCAAGAGGATCACAAATTCAAAGCTACCCTGGCTACATAGCAAGACTTTGTCTCAAAAAAACAAACATGTATTTTGAAAATAAATATCGGGGCTGGAGAGATGGCCTCTCTCCAGGTTAAGAGTCATTTAAGAGCTCCGACTGCTCTTGCAGAGGACCCGGGTTCGATCCCCAGCACCCACATGGCGGCTGAGAACCGTCTTTAACTCCAGTTCCAGGGGAATCTGACACCCTCTTCTGACCTCCACAGCATTGCACAAACCTACATGCAGACAGTACATTCATACACATAAAAAATATAAATAAATAAATAAATAAATAAATAAATAAATTTTTTTAAAAATTAAAAAAATATATATCAAATTAGCCTAATGGCATATACCTGTAACTTGGGAGGCTGAGATAGAAGGATCTCTTGACCACAGGCATTCAAAGCCAACCTTGGCAATATAGTTAGACCTCAAAAACTAAATAAATACCAGTATTTAGCTTTATCAATTCTTGGCTTTCTGTGCTCATATAAATTTGCTGTCAATGCTCTTGGCAGAATTCAGCATTGCTTCAACCAAAAATGAACTGAGCAGGCTTTGTTTGCAAAATGGAGTTCATCTGGTCTACTAGCAAATTAATCACTGGGGAGACAATGGTAAAATGATGAGTCACAAACCTGAAAGGTTTAACCTTTGGGCTCAAGGGTAACACTGAAGCTGACTGTCCTTTTGGGTAAGAGATTTATTAGGAGAGTTATTGACACCATACACAGACAGACAGACAGCAGCATGGTAGGAGCCCTAAAGAATCCAGGCCTGTGAGGCAGAGCAGGGGTCCCTTCTTAGAAGTTTTTTCAGGAAGAAAGGAGGTTCTATGCCATGTGATCGATGAAGATCATGTTCTTGCAGTCATACTGTTTCTGCATCAGCTATGGCAATAGGGAGGGAAATTGTATTCATATTTTTTTATTGCTGTGATAAAACACCATGACCAAGGCAACTTCCATGAGGAAGAGTTTGAGCTTAAGGTTTCAGGGGTAAAAGTCCATAATAGCATGGGAGGCATGGCAGCAGTGGTGTCCAGAGCAGACCATACTTCAAACAGGCACAGGAAGCAGAAAGAGACAGGAAATCCAGCAATTCCCAAGAACTCTCAAACCCCACCCTGAGTGATACACTTCCAGCATGGGCACACCTCCTAAAATCTCCTTAAACAACACTAACAACTGGGGATAAAATTTCCAAATACTTGGAGCCTATGGGAGACATTTTCATTCAAACCATCATTTGACTCCCTGGCCCCCATAGGCTCATGATTATAGAAAATGCATTTAGCCCACCTTCCAAAGTCCCCATAATCTTTATGAGTCTCAATACTATTCAAAGGTCCAGAGTCCAAAGTCTTTTCTGAACCTGAAGGTAGTCTCTTAATTGTAAGACTCTATAAAGTCAGAAGACAAATTAACATACTTCCAACATACAATGGAATTAAGTGCACATTCTCATTCCAAAATGGAGGAATAAGGGCACACTGAGGAAATACTGGACCAAAACAAGACCAAAAACCAGCAGGGCAAACACCAAATCCAGGAGCTCCTTGTCCAACTTCTGGGACTTTACTTCCAAAGGATTTAGATGGCTCAGCCTCTCCAGTTTTGCTGCGTGCAAAATCTCTCTCTCTCTCTCTCTCTCTCTCTCTCTCTCTCTCTCTCTCTCCTCATGCAGCTTTCTGCGGCATCCACATCCGCATTTGCCACACCAACTCCAGTGTCGCTTGTGTAAAGTAATATGAGAAATCATATTCATAAACAGGCGGGGGAATAATGTCCCAAGGGGCTGGACCCCCTGGAGGTCCCTGGCAGAATACCCGGCTAAGATCACCCCGAGATTGAGATGCTTTCCTAGGATATTACGTTTTTCTGGTGTTGGACTTAGCATAACACTGAGCACATAAAGATCTTTTCTTAAAGCCAGCTTATAGATACAAAATAAACCTTTTGAATGTGTCAAGAACTGGCAATTAAAATGCCTCTTTTGGGCACAGGGCTTTTTCCTGGCAGCAAGAATTTTCTGCAGATCCAAAGTAAAAAACAGACCTTTCTCCTTAACAAACAATGTAATGTAGGCTGTTAGTGTGTATGGCAAGGTTAAAACTTGCTTCAGATCAAGAAAACAAAATAATTGCATGACAATAATGTTCTTGCCTTACATGAATGTCCTTAAAAAAAAAAAAAAAACAGATTCCAGTGGTAAAAATGTATGATGAAAAGACATCTCTACATTAAGGTTAAAATAAAAAATTCCCCTCAAACCTAAAAATAAAAGAATTCCTTTTTCCTCTGGTCCCAGACAAAGAGGTAGATAAGACATTCCTCTTGTTAAAGCCTGGATTCTAACACTCCCCAGTAAAGCAAGCCAGAGACTAAGTCTCCTTACACCAGCCACTTATCTGACAAAAAACAAAGCTGTTAGCTGGAGCAAACAGTGGGACAGCTCTTGGTTCTCAGTAAAAATTTAAACCTTAGATTAGCAGTCAGAGTTAGAAAACTAATAGCTAACTTAGGATACTATAGGAATAAGGTTTTTACTTCAATAGAAACTTAAAAGCAACTATTAACTTTAGGATGTATTTACTCTAGCCTCAGAATGGAGACATAAGACCAATATCTGCTGTTAAAGAACTTTGTAGTTACTACTCTGTGAGCTATGACTTTTCAACTATGACTTGTCTTCTTAGATGTTATTTCCTCAGTAAAGGTTGTCTTAAGATTTCTACATTTTACTTCAAAGAAAGTTTATTTCCTAACCAAACTTTGTGATGTTTTAGTTTCCTGCTCTGAGTGCTCTGAGCTTTTCAGTTAATGTGTAAATCTTGACTTTTTTACCTACCTATGTAATTGTAAAGCTTTGCCAAATCCTTTGTTCTGCCCTCTCCTAAGACTACTATATAATCACTGCCCCTGTTCAATAAAGTTGCTGTAGATCTGGAAAACTTCCCTTAGTTCTTCATTTCTACATGCCGTTCAAGCTTCCCTGTGTTTTCCTGCCAAAGGGACTCTCCCAGAAACCCGCGACCCCCCGAGGAGAGCTAGCCGGTAGCAGGCAGCCAGGAACGGTCGGCAACAGCTTTCCTCTGCAGATATCTCACAGCTTTCTTTATGTCTTCCTGAGGTCTTCACTGCTAACTAGACTTCTCCTTTTCAACTGGACACAATGGTTTGTCAGGGCCTGTTTGGCCGTCAGGGTCTTCTTTATGTAGGGACGCCCCTGAAGCATACTGCCTGCTCTCGGCAGCTCTCTGAAACTGATGACCACTCTGCTCTTGCATCTTTCATGCTTCTAAATCCAGCACCACGTGCGCACACTGCCAACTTCGGCTGCCAGCCTGGGATGGACCTGGCCTGCTTCACCCACATTAGCAGCAGCTTTTGTCCATAGCGGTTTTCTAGATTCAGGAACCTCCTTAGGCCTCTTCCTGTCATAAGTTGCCAGTGTAGCTGGCTGTGGTACTCTTTCCATTGCTCAAGTGCATATTTGTAGGCCTCTCCTTAATGGATTTAAGCTCCTTATCAAAGAGAACGTCTCCGTCAGCTCATGCCTTGGCTCCAACATTAATCTTCTTGGTGTTCTTTTTATTTATTTTTTTAAAACATTTTTACTGAAGTTTTGTGCATTTCATATATCAGTTCTGATTCCAATTTAGACTCATTTCCCTTTCCATGTCCCCCACCCTACCTGAGTTCTGCCATATATGTCTTGTATCTTTTCTTGAGTCCTATTAAAGTTTTTCAAAGCAGAGGATTATTGTTTGGGGGAGAAATTTAGTATTTCAGTCGATTCTTTGTCCTTGTTTTATTGTTGTTTCCTCCAATTCATATTGCTTCAACATATGCATATATGTATATATATATATATATATTTATGTATGTCACCCCTATACTACCACTATATCATCTGAAAATAAACTTTATTTCCAAATCATATTTTAGGATTCACATTTTTCCCTTTTAATTTTATATTATGCTAACATATGCATACATACCCTCCACCCATCTACCAAAATTACAATGTCTGAAAATAAGTGAAGGTTAATTCTAGAACCCACTAAGGGATTCAAACTATAAGAGCCCTAGTGCTCTTTATAAATCCAAACTGTACATTCTGCATTTTTTTCTTCTTCACTTACTCTTTTTCACCATAGATCTGCATAATATTCACCATTAATAGACACACCACCATTTCTACATTAGGCTGTCTTGAAATTTCCCCTTTCAAAGAAATTACTTTCCAACTTAGCCTCAGGCAAGCTCTCAAGCTGAGGGAAAACTCTAGATAGACTCTTGGCCAAAATATCCCAATTTATGCTTAAGTCCTTAATTTCCTCTGGAATTCCATTGCTCTCAGCACTATTTTGTCCAGGCTCCTACTAGAATCATCTGTTACACTCAGTGTAAACTGCTTTTGTAGTTCCAAACTTCCAAAATTTTTCACATTCCTCCAAAACCCACATTGTTCTTCACAGCCTACACCCACTCTCAGTACCAGATTCTGTATTGGTTATTTTTCTATTGCTGTGATAAAACATCATGACCAAAGCAACTTATATAAGAAAGAATTTATTTGAGCTTAAGGTTCCAGTGGTAAAAGGTCCATAATGGCAGGGGAGGTGAGGAGGGCAGAGCAGAGTGGCAGGGCAGAAAGCCAAGCAATCACATCTTCAAGCAGGCACAGGAAGCAGAGAGAGACAGAAAAATCCACCGAGGCTTAAGAACTCTCAAAGCCTGTCACTAGTCACATGCTTCCTCCAGCATGGCCACCCCTCCTAAAACCTTCCAAAATTGTGTCACAGGCTAGGGACAAAATTTCCAAATACTTAGAAGAATAATAACATATATAATAACAACAACAACAATAATCTATGAAAAATTATTTTGTTTCTGGAAAGCAAATTACCATGGTTTCTGGAATTGTCACAGTTCAGCCAAAGTAGAGAACCTTTACAAAATGGCGAAGGCCTGGCTAACAAAAGCCTCTCATCAAAGAAAGGGAGTAACCAAAAGAAGTCCTCATAGGATGCTCCTCAAGCTCTGGCCATCTAACTCTACTAGTAAAGGGGAGGCTGGCGTGGACTTGGTATAAAATAGCCACATAGCTGTGTAAACAACCAGCTCCATGGACATACAACTGAACCCAAATTGGCTCAAACCACAGATCTCAGTTCTTCCCTTCAGGGTTGTGTATTCCTGGGTTGGCTAGACCATAGTGAGTATGTATGACAAAGCTTGCTTTTGGGCAGAACCAAAACACCATTTCATCAGCTTGCCATGTACCAAGTTAGCAAATTGATATCATCAGAACTTAAGTGAAGAGATGTGAGGCCTTTTTTCTATTTAGGAAACACTAACTTTAATGACACTGAATAAGAGTTGGCCAGAAAAACAAAAAAATATGGAGAAATTCATGTTTTTAAGTGAGTCATTCATGTGATTATTGCAATTAATCAGTATGTTAAAAGATGAGAGAGGTTAAGAATCCCAGCTGTTTTCTCCTCTTCTATTATTTTATACAAATATTTAATGAGTACTATACGTGCTATTTAAATACCAAAGCAGCACTGTGGGTACCAGAAATACACCTGTGAACTAGAGAGATAGGGTTTTGCTCCTAGAGAAATTATGCAAAGTTCAGTTCTACTCCTGCCAATGAATTGAGAAGCACAGTGACAGAATAAGCTATTTTTAGCTAGAAGCAGGACATGCTGGAACATGATTGGCTCTGGAAAAAAATGGCCATCTGACTTCTTGCTCTAGGGAAGAGTCATTTATGATTTTCCAAGGGAGTCCGTGTAGGAAGAAAGGTGAATCTTGAACTGGTGGCAGTAGGCCAGCTTTAAAAAAAAAAAAAAAAAAGCCTCTTCTGGAATATGGGCTATTTACCTGTCATTCATGTCAAAAGAGTTGTAAAGTAGATCTATAGAAGGCAAATTAGGGACTGAAGCAATGACTCAGTGGTTAAGAGCACTGACTGCTCTTGTAGAGGACCCGGGTTTGATTCCCAGCACCCACATCATGGCTAACAACCATCAGTAACTCCAATACCAGGGTATCCAATAACTTCCTCTGACTTCCATGGGCATGGTACAACATGGGTGCACCTAACTACATGCAGGTATTACACTCACACATATAAAATAAAAACAATAAAAAAGATGACAAATGATCAAAGTTTCTGTGTTGACTGAAGCAACTTTGGTTTTTATTACAGTCAGCATTTCTGTTCTCTTCCAGATTTGATCCCCCATAAATTGGAACTAAGGACTATGGGAAAAGAGGGTTTAGGTATTTCTAGGTAGCTTTAGTATTCTGTTAATCTATAAAGAATAGAGCAGACAAGAATTGAGTCTCTGGGAGGTGGTAGGAGTCCCCAAAAGTTACTTTCTAGTAGTGGAAAATAAATAATAAGCAAACTAGTAATTTCAGACTAAGAAAAGAACTCTAGGACTGGCAATGTAGCTGAGAGTACTTACCTATCATGCTCAAGACCTAGGAATTTACGGTAATGCATCCCAGCACTCAGAAGTTCGAGGGAAGAGAAGCAGAAGTTCACGATCATCCTTGGCAAGCTCAGACCAGCTGGGCTACATGTCTCAAGAAAGGAGAAGGAAAGAAAGGGAAGGTAAAGGGAGGGAAAAAAGAAAACAAAAGAAAGAGAAAGTTACTATGAAGGAAATAGGCAAATGGATGAAAATTCTTGATTGAGTTAGAAGTGGTTACTATCAAAAAAAAAAAAAAAAAAAAAACAGGAGAGTAGGGTGGGGGGTGGTTGGGGGGAAGGGGGGGATCGGGGAGGGGGGGGGGGGGGGAGGGAAAGGGAAATAAGCCTGAACTGAATTGGAAAAAATGTATGAAATGCACAAAGCATCAATAAAAA
>VZQC01008149.1:985394-1044327 GCA_009823505.1 Rhizomys pruinosus
TGTTGTTGTTGTTGTTGTTGTTGTTGTTGTTTCCAATATGCATCACTCCCAACTGCTTTGGACAAACGCTCAAGGGGCTGTGCACAAGAAATACTTACAACTGGGTAATTGGCACTAGCATCCACAGATGAGGGATACCATTTGTCATTTGTTTTTCTGGGACTGTTTTACTTCACTCAGCATGATGTCCTCTAGCTCCAGCCATTTTCCTGCAAAGCTCATGATGTTGCCTTTCTTTACTGCTGCATAGAACTCCATTGTGTAGATGTACCACATTTTCTCTATCCACTCATCAGTTGAGGGGCATTTGGGTTGGTTCCAGTTCCTTGCTATTGTGAAGAGAGCTGAAATAAACATGGCAGTGCATGTATCTCTGTGGTGGGGTGAGTCTTGAGGGTACATGCCCAGGAGTGGTATGGCTGGGTCAGGTGGCAAGTTCATTCCAAGTCTTCCAAGGGTTCTCTACACTGCTTTCCATAGTGGCTGTATGAGTTTACATTCCCACCAGCAGTGGATGAGTGTTCCCCTTTCCCCAAAACCTCTCCAGCACTTGGTATTATTTGTTTTCTTGATCCTAGCCAGTCTTATTGGAGTAAGATGATATCTTAAAGTGGTTTTCATTTGCATTTCCTTAATGATTAGTGATGTTGAGCACTTCTTAAGGGAGGAGGAGAAACTGTCTTAAGACAATGTCACAAGCTACCCCAAGTTGGGTGCAGGAAGGAAACTGAGACTTTAATGGCTTCTTGACTATTTGAACCAACCCTGAACAGCCTGCTTCTAGACTAAGGAAAACAAATTTCTACCTGACTAAGTCACTGTGATTGGGCTTATTTTATATAAAAATTATAACACAAGAGTAAAACATTTAGTGAGGCTTTATAGACCATGGTGAGGAGTTACCCAAGTGTGATGAAAAGCCATTAAAACTCCACAGATTGGGGCTGGAGAGATGGCCTAGCGGTTAAGAGCACCGACTGCTCTTACAGAGGACCCGGGTTCGATCCCCAGCACCCACATAGCGGCCAAGAACCGTCTGAAACTCCAATTCCAGGAGAACTCCAGTTCCAGGGGAATCCGACACCCCCCGTCCGCGGCATTGCACGACACAGGTGCACAAACCTGCATGCAGACAGTACGTTGATACACATACAGAAATAAATAAAATTTTTAAAAAATCCATAGATTTAGTCTTCCCAAGATAGAGAAGTGGATACTGTAAAGGTTGAAAGATAGTAAATGCAGCATAATGGTGGGAGCTGGAGTATGTGGTTATCAGCTATTATTTCAGTGAGATGCATGAAACTCATGAATTTTATGAGGTTTACTCGGTTCAGAAGTTTCTTCCAGTGGCTGGTTGGCCATGCTGCTTTGGTAACACATTGTGACTAGAGCACATGATGGATCAAGCTGTTCACCTTCTGGCCATGATAGAAAGCGAGAAGACTGAGTACCCCCTTGAAGGGTAGGCCTCAGCGGCCTAACTTCCTCCCAGTAGGCCTCACCTGCAAGAAGTTCCACAGACCTCCCAATAGCAACATAATCTGGCAACTAGGCCTTGAATGCATGGGCATTTGGGAGACATTCAAAATCCAAATTATAGCAGGGTGAAGAGTCAGGTTACTGGATTCTTGATGTCACCACTCTCATTTCTTTCTTTCTCATTATCTTCTGGGTCAAGAGTTGCTTCCTTTTCCCTGTGGCAAGGGTTTTCTTCTTATCTGCATGCTTTCAGTCACAGAGAACTTCACACTCCCAGGTTCTGCTTCTTGACAAGGACATGAAGGGAGTTTTTAAAGCTCATTCTCACTTAACAAAGCTTGGCTTTCAAGATTAATCCTGTGCTAAAGATTTGAAAATCCCATTTAACACTCACTTCTTTGTTCTGGGTCATATCTGTCCTTCCCTCTGAAACACTGAAACCATTATTTCAGTGGATAGTATGCCTCTGGGAAATACTCAGAATATTAAAAAACACATCTAAAATATTTCAAAAAATTATCCCCACAATATTTTTTTTTCATTTTGGTCATGCAATTTAAGCAAATAGTTTAGCTTCTCTATGCCTATAAATGTGAAGCTATAATATTCAACTTCATAGCACTATGAAAATTAAACATGATAGTTTGTAAAATGTCCAACAAAAATCATAATAGCTATTCTTTTCAAGTATTTAAAATATAATCTCAGGGCTGGAGAGATGGCTTAGTGGTTAAGAGCACTGGCTGCTCTTGCATATTACCTGGGTTTGATTCCCAGCTCCCACATGGCAGCTAACAACTATCTGTAACTCCAGGTCCAGGGAATTCAATGCCCTCTTTTGACCTCCATGAGCATTGCACAACACTGGTGCACTTACACACATAGAGGCAATATACTCATACACATAAAATAAAAATAATAAACTACTGTCTCTATTACTTGCTACTTGCTCTATAGCATGATATCTGATGTGATTTTCCCTATTAGAAACATAAGATTACACAATCAGAATAAAATTAAAAGATAAATAATTCACCCAAGTTCACACAGCACATGAAACAATTTGTAGGGTCCAGTATTTCCTTTCATTGATATAACATATTAGTAGATTTTAAAAATACATGTTATTTGTTATTTTTTATTTATGTGTGTGAGTGTATTGTCTACATGTATGTAAGTGCAACAATGTTGTGCAATGCTCATGGAGGTCAAAAGAGGGCATTGAATTCCCCAGACCTGGAGTTACAGATAATTGTTAGCTGCCGTGTGGGAAAGCTGGGAATCAAACCCAGGAAATATGCAAGAGCAGCCAGTGCTCTTAACCACTAAGCCATCTCTCCAACCTACAAATTAGTAGATTTTTACAAAACGAATTTATGTGTAAATGTGTGGGTGGGTGTGTGAGTGCCCCCGGAGACAGAAGAGAGTATTGAATCCCCTGGAGCTGGAGTTGTGGGCAGTTGTGAGCTACCCATTGTGGGTGCTGAAACTGAACATGAGTCCTCTGAAGAGCAGCAAGTGTTCTTAATGGCTATGCCATCTCTCCAGCCCACAAATGAATAGTTTTACACAATAGAAATTTATTCTCTCATAATCTGGAGATCAAATATCTGAAGTTGATTTCACAGGGTCAAAGTCAAGGTGTCATCAGAACCACACAAGCTCCAAGGGAAAATCTGCTGTCTGCTTCTTTGACCTTCCAGCTCTTTGTGGCTACTGTCATTCTGTGAGTCACATGACCCCAACCTGTTTTGTGGCCACACTGACTTTTCTGGTTTGGCTTCACTTTATAAGGACACAAGTGACTTCATTTAGCGCCTGCCCAGACAAATCCAGGACAAGATCTCCATCTCAAAATCCTTAATTACAACTGCAAGAGCCCTTTTTCCTACATTAGTTAATATATAGGTTCTAGAGATTTGGATCTAATATTTTGGGGGATCATTTTTCAGCTTAGGGTACCAAGACTCAAATTTGGATCAGTATGAGTATAAGCTCAAATTCCTACCTATTAAACACCTGGTTGATATAAGCACTGTAGCAGATACTGTAGACATAAAAGTGAATGAAACCAATCTCTATTAGTTGCCTTCATGAGCCAATAGATTAGCTGAGGTGATAGATACTGGTTTTAAAAAAGGAATGAAGTCTAGAGAGATGGCTCAGCAGCTAAGAGCACTGACTGCTCTTGGCAAAGGACCTGGGTTTGATACCCAGCACCCACATGGTGGCTAACGACTCCAGTTCCAGGGGAATCTGACGCCCTCTTCTGGTCTCCACGGGCATTGCACAACACAGGTGCACTTAACATAAAAGCAGGCAATGCACTCATACGCATAAATTAAAAATAAATAAAATATTTAAAAATGAATAAAAATAATTGAAAAAATGAAAAAGGAATAAATATCAAGTTGCAAACATGGCATATATAATGATGGAAGTTTATGGAACTCTGAGAATATACAGGGAGGTTTGGTCAAGTCAGGGAAAATTACACCTATGAAGAATGCTTGATATGAAATCTGAAGGAAAACTAAGGCACTGGACATTGTAAAATGAGAACAAGAAAAATCCTGACCCAATTCTTTGAACAAAAGTTTGGAACATGAAGTGCTCAGCAAATCAAGTTCCCACTTTCGTATCCCTCCATTCTAAAGACTTTACTAGGGCAGCTGCAGGGTTACACAAGCCATACAGTGGAGCTATAGAACTATCCACGTTTTCCAAAGTGTGTTCCTGACATACACTGCAAAAGCCATATACAACATTGTTTCCAGAGGTCATGATTAATTGGGGCAAATTTTAATAAATCTGTTAACAATATCTTGCTCCAGCAAGGCAGAAACCAAAAAGCAACTTCAGTTCGTTATGCAGAGACCAACATTTTCTCAGGGCACTTGGTATTCAAAGATAGGAAAGGATCAAGGAAGGACAAAGCCTAATAAACCATCTGCAATTAAAAAAAATCTTGGTGGCTGGAGAGATGGCTCAGTGGTTAAGAGCACTGACTGCTCTACAGAGGACCCAGGTTCTATTCCCAGCATCCACCTGGCAGCTAAGAACCATCTTAGGCCAGGTGTGGTGGCACACGCCTTTAATCCCAGCACTCAGGAGGCAGAGGCAGGTGGATCTCTGGGAGTTCAAGGCCAGCCTGGTCTACACAGGGAGCGACAGACCAGCTGGGACTAAAGGGAGGCACTGTCTCAAAAAGACCAAAAAAAAAAAAAATCTTGGGTTATCTCAGATTAGTTGTGAGATGAAAGAGAGTTCAGAAAAATGTACTTCTATGGTTGAAAATAGCGTTTTTCAAGGTTTTCTTCAACAGTTGGTTGGGTTTTTTGTTTGTGTTTGGTTGGATTTTTTTGTTTGGTTACTTTTTTTGCGGGGGGGGGAGGGTTGAGACAGCTAGAATTTACTACGCAGACCATACTGGCCTTAATCTCAAAGAAATCTCCCTGCTTCTGCCTTCTGAGTGTTGGGATTAAAGGTGTGTGCCCTCCACTATGCCCATCTATCAACGCTTGTTACATGAAAGAAACAAATTTATATTTTTTTTGTCTTTTTGAGACAGGGTCTCTCTGTAGCCCCCACTGGCCTGGAACTCACTATGTAGACCAGGCTGGCCTTTAACTCACAGAGATCCACCTGCCTCTGACTCCCAAGTGCTGGGATTAAAGGTATGCAGCACCATGCTCAGCAAATTTGTCTTATTTAAGGAGCTAGTTAAAAACAAAATATGGGAGACGCCATAACGCGCCAGGGCAGCAAAAAGCTGGAACCAGCCCAGGTGCCCTTCAACTGACGAGTGGATAGAGAAAATGTGGTACATGTATACAATGGAATACTATGCAGCAGTAAAGAGAGACAACATCATGAAATTTGCAGGTAAATGGATGGAGCTGGAAGACATTATGTTAAGTGAAGTAACACAGTCCCAGAAAAACAAACGACAAATGGTGTCCCTCATATGTGGATGCTAGTACCAACAACCCAGATATAAATATTTCTCATGGAGAGGGATGCATAGTAAAAGAACAACAACAGAAAGACTGCATCAGAAAATGGACTGAAATGGGTGATGGGGGGGGGAGTGGGTGGGAGAGGACAACGGGTGTATACGATTAAGGCATAATTTAAAAGAATTGACGTGAGCTCAGCAAGTACCCAGTTTCACCTAGACACAGTCTACAGGACACATGGGTGTTTTAGGACTTATGAAAAGTAAATATGTGTATATTAAACAACATTGGTTTCAGGCTCTGATAAAATGGGATTCATCTGGTTAAATGGGATATAATTCGCTGTTTGCCCACAGTTGCCGTGACATAAAATCGGTAGAGCAATAACTGTGGGATTGACACATACAAATGTTCTCGATAATTTTCTCCTGTTGTACAGTATCACCTGTAGCATTCTCTTTCACCTATGATGATTTAACTTAAAAATTTAAGTTTGCTTCCCAAGTTAACCACATACCACCAACCAAATCAGCATGGGTGAATTGATGAAAGCTGTGCCTTGACTCCACACTATATATTTATGTATAATACAACGGTCTTCGGGAGACTCATACGCTAAAAAAAGGGGGGGGGATACAGAAAGACATGAAACCTTTCCATCAAAAACCTTGCTTCAACTCTTAAAACTAACTATGGGAAAGATTTGTTTGTTTCCAACAGGACAAAACGGCACCAACTTAACGGCTGAGAAGAAAAGACACAGCTTTGAATTGTGTAGGATGTACCAAAAAGTGGCAATGTAAAGGCTGACCCGTCTGAACTTTCAAAGGAAGAAAGCTTCAGATTGCCATAAACATCAAACCCCTATGTGAATCCTACTTGTAACAAATATTTAATAATGAGCCTAATGAAACTGAACCTTCCTAGGGCAACAAAGGTTCTGATATGAGACTTTCTTGCCTCCCCCATAGAACAGGAGAAAGAGGATGATGATGAGGTCGTGTTCCCCAACTGTAATTGGAGACAACTATTGTAGAAGTAATCTCTTAAAAAAAACCGGGGAAAACTGCTTTCTTTAATGACTAATAGACTGGGAACCTGTGGAAGGGATTACTCTCTGTTCAGAACCAAATATAATACTAAGTCCTAGGGCTAGGCACTCAGGCAAAGATATAATACAGGAGCTGCTGACTCAGCATGGATTGTTCTAAACCATGTGGATGTTGGCCAGGGGATCCAAGGCCAACACAAAAGGTAAGGGCTCTTGTGCGCTTAAGTTGGGATACCGTACAGGAGGAGAGGCAATAAGACCCTGCTGCCTGCCGAAGACCTGACGTTAACATGGGGGGATGTATTGAACCACACATGCAAGGGTACAGATGGCCTCCGGAAATGCCGAGAGTGTTACCAAAGGCCATCTAAACCATAAAGCAAATATGGGGGCTCCCTGAGTCAAGCCAAGACCCACCGCAGCACCAGTTACAACCACTCAACTGGCCTGGAAATACTGTGCAGCAGAGGCAGTCAGTGCCTGCCATTCCCAAATCTAATGGGCTTGGGCTCTCCCCTTGGAGAAATAACACCATGGCTGATGCCACAGCTTACATGCCTTTACAGGTTAGAGAATGTTATAACACATCAAGACCCCGTCATATTTAACAGGGGGGTAAAATTTGTATTCATGGATAACATATCCAAACAGTGTCTTATGCAAAGTAACCTACCAAAACTATTAGTGCTGCGTAAAATACCTATATAATCTAATTGCGCTGTTTCTTCATTATAGGATCGAAAGGGTATCCTGGACAAACTGGATCAGCCCTGAAAGGAAACAGCCAGAATTGACCAGAGTCCAAGAGCAACAGCTCCAGAGAGAGTGGACTGTTTTTTACACCTCTCCATCCACTGTGCCCCTTATTCTAAAGCTAGGGAACAACCTTGGTAAGGGGGGCGTGGTAGAAGGTAAGGGCCTGAGATTGGGGTGAAAATGGTGAAACTACAGATGTAGTCGGACACTCAGTGTGATCAACTGTATTGAACAAACAACCTGTCACCCCCACGTGGATGGTTGGGCTGTAGGGGTTTGGGCCACAACAGCCTGCAGATAGGTGTGCATGAAGGATTGCTTGTACTCATGGATTATCACTTATAGCTAAAAATGAAAAAAAAAAAAACTGAGAGAAAGATGCAGGACAGTTATGGCAGAATGCATTATCTGGGATGGGGTGGGGGTGGGGGGGGAGGGAAAGGGAAATAAGCCTGAACTGAATTGGAAAAAATGTATGAAATGCACAAAGCTTCAATAAAAACTAATTAAAAAAAAAAACAAAATATGAATGAATTTCATATTTTAAATATGTTTTCTCTTAGTGAGTCCATATTTATAATGACCTGAGAACTAGTTTACATAAAGTAAAAGCTGCAATGTATACAATACAATGGAGCACACACCTGTAACCCCAGCACTCAGTAACTAAGGCAGGAGGATTAGAGCTTGAGGACACAAAACTAAGGGCTGAGGATGTAGCTCAGTGTGAGGAGCAGTTGCCTCGAATATGCAAGGTCCTAGATTTGTTCCCTAGCACAAAAAAACAACAAGAAGCCTACTGCATACAGTAACAGTGCCACACCAGAGCTCCATAATTGTGCATTCCAATATGTCATTTATCCTATCAGATAGAATATATGTGCTACTGCATACAGTAACAGTGCCACACTAGAGCTCCATAACTGCATTCCCATCTGCCATTTATCCTATCAGATAGAAATATGTGCTTTTCAATTGTTAATAGTTTTGATATGGCATATTGTTTGGGGGGAGGGGGGCTTTTTGAGACAGGGTTTCCTTGTAGTCCCAGCTGTCCTGGAACTCACTTTGTAGACCAGGCTGGCCTTGAACTCAAAGAGATCTGCTTGCCTCTGCCTCCTGAGTGC
Organism: Rhizomys pruinosus; assembly: GCA_009823505.1. Lineage (NCBI taxonomy): Eukaryota > Metazoa > Chordata > Mammalia > Rodentia > Spalacidae > Rhizomys > Rhizomys pruinosus. Next base: position 993,770 of record VZQC01008149.1, read on the forward strand.
TGGGATTATAGGCATGTGCCACCATGCCTGGCGCCTTTTACATTAAATACAGTATTATATTCCTTTTCATTCTGTAAAATATGCATAACAAAATTTACCATTTTATATTTTATTATATTCCTTTTCATTTTGTAAAATATGCATAACAAAATTTACCATTTTATATTTTATTATTTTTAATTTTATGTGTATGATTGTATTGCCTGCATGTAGGTAGGTGCACTCATGTCATGCAATGCCCGAGGAGGCCAGAAGAGGTCAGATCCTCTGGAACTAGAGTTACAAATGGTTATTAGCCACCATGTAGGTGCTGAGAATTGAATCTAGGTCCTCTACAAGAACAGTCAGTGCACTTAACCACTGAGCCATCTCTCTGACCGCCACAAAATTTACCATTTTAGTCACTTTTAATTAGACACTTCAGTAACATTGAGTACATTCATACTAATAGCTATGACTATTATTCACCTCTGGAACTTTTTCATTATCCTCAACTGAACTTGGAACCCGTTCCCATCCCAGCAGTATCTCTCTGTGCCTGCTCCCTTTCCATCTCTTATTAGCAGCCTCTATTCTACTGTCTCTCTGAATTTGACGTGTCAAAATAGCTCACATATGTGAAATCAAGCAATAATTCCCTTTTACTTTTATCAGTTAGCATAATATCTTCTAGATTCATTCATATCACACCATGTACCAGAATGTTGGTTTTCTTTATAGATAAACTATACTCCATTGTATAGCAGATACATTTTGTTTATCCATTGGTCCATCAGTGAATATTTAGATTGCTTCTATCTTTGGGCTATTGTAAATAATGCTATGAAAATGTACATAAATAGCAACTCAGATATCTGCTCATTTGGATTTGATTTTCCACTGTTTCACAGCTCTTCCATTCATTTCCTTGAGATGGCTTCAATAACTCCCCACATGTAAGCCCTGTCTTGGGCTTTGCTTTTATGATATTTGCTAAGTTATGACAGTTGGTATGAGAAGTAACCTAACAATGAGCTGTTCAAGATGGGATTTTGGAACTGGATCACAAGCAGCTATTGGACCTCATTGCAAAATATTAAGTTGGGTGATAATGACAATGCAATATAGCAATCAAGAAAACACTAAGACCTTGTTTGTGGTGAATGAGGTGAAGGTATAAGACAAAGCATTGTCTTATGTGGATGGCAGAGGATATTGCATGGTGAAGAAGGCCTTATGCTAAAGAGTAGAGTTGGCTGGCTTAGGGATTGAGATGCCTTGCAAAAGAAAAATCACAGGAACAGATCATTCAATCATCTCTTCAAAATATGATATCAAACTCAGGAGTCCTCCATGTAACCATTTAAGCTCTTTCATCATGCAACCATATGGTAGATTGTTTTTTGACCCTGATAGGAAAAGAGCATAATCCTAAGGGATAGGATAAGAATTTTTATAGTAGAAAAGCCCATCTTGAACCTCCAAGAACAGGAAGACCTCAACACAAATAAGTACTACTCCTAGGAGGATTCACATGATGAGGGCTCGGCTGGTGAAAAATGTATACCTCTAGGGGCCGGAGAGATGTTCTAGTGGTTAAGAGTGCTGACTGCTCTTGCAGAGGACCCGGATTCGATCCCCAGCACCCACATGGCGGCTGAGAACTGTCTTTGACTCCAGACCCAGGGGAATCCGACACCCTCTTCTGACCTCCATGGCATTGCACGACACAGGTGCACAAACCTACATGCAGACAGTACATTCATACACACAAAAAAAATAAATAAGAATTTTTTAAATGTATACCTCTAATCAGTGAAGAAATCACAAATATATGGAGAAGCCACTACCCAAGAGGGCAGACAGAATGCCCATGGAAGGGTCTTCCTTTTCAGCCTGAGATGGAGACCCTACTGAGAAGGCGTGGTCAGGGCCTACTGAATGACAGACAAGGCCCTGCTTTGACCATCTACAGAAATGTCTGTTTATTACTCCCCCAACCTTGTGCCATATATGCCAGCAGCTCCCACAGAATGCTGTCCAGGGGATGGAGCTTCCCCACAGATAACAGTGGAAGTTGCTATCTTCTGTGCAGTGCAGGGAACAGGTACTGTAGAAGAGGCATAACTTCAGGGACCTGCAAAGAAAACACCCAGAATTACGAGTCCAAACTTCTTTTTTTCTTATAATTTGACTGTGTTCTCTCCTGACAAAGCTTGTTCCTGCTACCAGAGAAAAATATTAGAGGCATCAGATCTGCTCTCATGGAGCAAGTAAAACAGGGTGGCTTTGGAGAAACAGTAAGTCAAGAAACAGTATAGTAGCAATGAGAAGAGCAGGGAAAGGAAATCAAAATGTAGGTGTAATCTCAGTGGATAAAACGCTTGCTGCACAAATTTGAGGACTGGAGTTGGTGTCCCAACACTAACCGGGTGAGCAAGTCAGCCTGTCTGTGACCCCAGGGCTCAGGGGGCAAAGACAGGAATCCCCAAGGCAAGCTGCTTAGCTAGATCAGCTGAATCAGGGAACTCGTTGAGTAAGAGATCCTGCCCAAGAAAGTAGAAAGGGATCAGTGGAGGAAGACCATCCATGTTAACCTCTGGCCTTCATATACATATACATGTGCACATGTACTTGCATACATGAGTGCCCACATACATGCAAACATGTATGCACACAAGTACACACATGCACACACACATGCACATGCACACACACACATGCACGCACGCATGCACACACGCCATAAATATGCCCCCAAAAGTAGAAGCAAAATATAAATGTGGACAGAGTGGATAGGGATATGTTATTCACATGAGAGCATTCCCTTGAGACTCTGAGTTCTAAGAAACCTTGGAGCTCAATCTAATATGTTGTTAGAAGACCTCTGTGAAGCTTCACTGTGACAGCCAAAAACAAAGTGAGATAAAAATGCTCTAACACCATCAAATTATGTCAGTAGATTATGGAAGAAGTTGTCAGATAGCTCAGATATATATTAAAATGGATTTAGATATGAAATGAAAGAACTCACTATCTGCGTGTTCCCTGAGAAAATCCAGAAGATATTCCACTCTCCTCTTCTGTGAAGTGAAAAACAAAGGAGGCATCAACATGTGTAGTTTAGTAATCAAGATCCTAGTGAGGTGCTGCTGAGGAACTGGGCTTCCTTCTGCCAGAGGAGCTAAAAAGATTTCCAAATGTCAGACACCAGAGAGGCAAGATATATATGAACACCATAAAGGACAGCTAGACCACAGGAGAGTCATCGCTGGTCCCCAAGGAACCAGGGCTATGTCAGATACAGTAAACAATTTCTGGGAGATGCACAGATAGAACTTGAGATGAGAGAGAGAGAGAGATGGGCTTGCCATCAGCTGCCACAATAAAGAATCAAGACCTCCTGCCTCGTTTATAGATACAAGCATGTTTTTTGACCCAGAGTCACTGATCAAAGGGAAGCTATACTGCCACCACAAAAAATATCAATTACATATTTCTCTAGTCCTTTCTCAATATGACTTGTGATCACAGAGCTATTGTATACTAGGCAAAAGGTAATCCCCAGACCTTGTAAGAGCTGTTGGCTACAATATTTGCTCTGATAATCATGCCAGGGAACTTAAAAAGCATATCATCCAAACATCTGTGTCTATACCAATGTAACCTACCATAATAATTAATACTGTTTAAAGGCCTGTATATCTAATTGCTTCATCAGTAGGAGTAAAAGGTTATTCCTGGATAAACTGCCAACCCATGAAAGGAAACAGCCTGAACTGATCAGGGTCCAAAATGACATCTCCAGAGAAAGTAGACTGTTTGGCTTCTCGCCCACTTGTGTCCCTTTTCTAAAGCCTAGGGAACAATCTGCGGAAAAGGGCACATGGTAGAATGTAAGGGCTGCAATTGGGGTGAACTACAAAACTACAGAAACATAGACTGAACTCTTATTTAATCAACATGATAGTACATATAAGCTCCCCCAGCTGGACAATGGGGGCCTCGGGCTGTATAAGTTTGGGCATAGCTACTTGCAAATTGGTTTTACATGAAAGATGCTTGTATTCATTACTTATTATCTATTATTTAAAAAATACACAGCTTAAGGAGACTTTAGTATTATATTTGGTTCTGAATAGAGAATAATCCTTTTCCCAGTTCCTATGTCTATTAATCAATTAAAGAAGGCAGTTTTGTCGGTTTTATAAGAGATTACCTCTATAACAATTGGCTCCAATTTACAGTTAGAGAATGACCTCATCATGATCATATTTCTCCCTGTTCTATGAAGGGGAGGTAAGAAAGTCTCTTGTATTAAAACTTTGCGGCAGCTTGAAGGTAAGTTTCATTAGGACTCATTATAAACAGCAAAATATATTAATACAGGAGAGCTCTGATATCAGCAATGGATTATTCTACCAAGGAGATGTTGGCCAGGGGATCCAAGCCTCCCCCCAAAAGGTAAAGGCTTCTTGCCTATAAACTGGGATACCTGCAAGAAGAGAAGCAATAAGGTCCTGTTGTCGAAGACCTGATGTAAGCATAGGAAAGATGTATTGAGACCGCACTTGCAAGTGTACAGTTGGTCTCTGGATTATCAGAGAGTGTTACCAAAGGCCACTAAGCCAATAAAGCAAATATAGGTCTCCTTGAGTCAAGCAAGACTCAGTACCAGCTACACCTCACCTGCCTGGAAATACTGTGTAGCAGTGGCAGCCATATGTCTGTATATCTCAAATCTAATTGGCTATTAGCTCTCTCTTTGGAGGAATAACCCATGGCTGATGCCACAAGCTTATATCCTCTAGTGGTTAGGAGATGATATAAGCCACAGTAAGACCCTGTCATATTTTATAGAAAAAAAACATAATTCATGGATTAACATACTATCCAAACATCTGTGTCTATACCAAAGTAACCTACCATAACAATTAGTACTGTTTAAATATCTATATATCTGATTGCTTGTGCTTCATTAGTAGGACTGAAAGGTTATTCCTGGACAAACTGTCAGCCCATGAAAGGAAACAGCCAGAATTGACCAGAGTCCAAAACGACAGCTCCAGAGAAAGTAGATTGTTTTGCCTTTCTCCACCTGTGCCCCTTTTCTAAGCCTAGGGAACAATCTGAGGAAGAGGGCCATGGTAGAATGTAAGGGCTTCGATTGGGGTGAATGGTGAAACTACAGCAATATAGACTGGACACTTATTTGATCAACTTGATTGTACATACAAGCCCCCCCCCCCAGCTGGATGGTGGGACCCTTGGGTTGTGTGGGTTTGGGCGCAACTGCTTGCAAATTGGTTTTACATGAAGGATGCTTGTACTCATAAATTATTACTTATTGTCAAAAAATGAAAAAATAAAGAAAAAAAACAAAATAAAAAATGCTATCAGAGACCTTTGGTTAGAAGTTTACCAATACTAGCTGATAAAGGGAATCTTTTTAAATGTATTTTTATCATATTTACCTCATCTCCCTCAATTCCTACCAGATAGCCCCACCTCCCTATCTACCCAACTTCACATCTTTGTAATTTTTTAAAGCCCATCACATCCAATTTGTATTACTCAAATACTCTTGGGTCTAGGTCTATTCCATGGAGTCTGGTCAATCTACCAGGAGTCACAGCCTTAAAGAAAGCTGACTCTTCCTCTCCTAGCAGCAATCTATTGTCAAGAGCTCCTCAGCTGGGGTTGGGACTTGTAGCCCACCTCCTGACTCCATGCTCAGATTTTGTCTGGCTTTAGCATGTGAAGGTCTTATGCATGTTGTCATAACCTCTGTGGGTCATATGAGGAATTTCCCTGTCATGTCTGGAAAACACTGCTTTGTGGTAGTCCTCCAACTCCTCTAGCTCTGACAATCATTCCACTCCCTTTTAGCCAACTATCCCCAAACCTTGGCAGGAAGGGTATAATAGAGATGTCCTGGAGCTGGAGAGATGGCTCACTGGTTAAGAGCACCAACTGTTCTTGCAGAAGACCCGGGTTCGATTCCCAGCACCCACATGGCGGCTATGAACCTTCTTTAAGCCGGGTGTGGTGGTGCACGTCTTTAATCCTAGCACTTGGGAGGTAGAAGCAGGTGGATCTCTGTGAATTCAAGTCCAGCTTGATTTACAAAGTGAGCCCCAGGCCTGCTGGGGCTATAGGGAGATCCTGTCTCAAAAAGACAAAAAGACAAAACAAACAAACAAAAAAGAAATGTACCACTGAGGACTGAGAAATCCATAGTTTCTTATTCTCTGCACCTTGACCAGTGTGAGTCTCTGTGTTAACCACCATCTACTGTAGGAAGCAGCTTCTCTGATAAGGATTGCAAGACACACATTAGTGTAGCAATGGGTATAGCAATAAGTCATTAGGAGTCAGTTTAATACTACACTGATTTAGAAGAATAAAGTAATAGGCTCTCCCCTTGGGTCTCTGACCTATCTAGCCACAGGTTCTTGGCCCTGATAATGGTGCTAGGTATGAGTTCCTTTTTGTGGAGCAGGCCTTAAATCCAATCCAAAGGTATTTAGTTATTTCCATAACATTCATGTCACTATTGGACCAGTGGGCATATCTTCCTAGGCCAGTTGTTACTGTAGCCCTCAAGGATAACAGCTGGGTAAGACTGATGAAATAGCATCCTGCATTCTATCTGACCATACAGGAATAAAGCTGGATATCAATGGTAATAGAAATTACAGAAAGAACATGAACTATAGAAACTAAGGAACACATTGCAGGATGAAAATTGAGTCAAGGGACAAATCAAGAAGGAAATTTAAACTTTTCCTAGAACTGAATGAAAATGAAAACGCAGTATACCAAAATCTGTGGAGCACAATGAAGGCAGTCTTAATAGGAAAATTTATAACCTAAGGGCTTACCTTAAAAAATTTGAGAGATCTAGGGCTAAGAGATGGCTTAGCAGTTAAAAACAGTGACTGCTCTTGCAGAGGATCCGAGTTCAATTCTCAGCACCCACAAAGTAGTTAACAATCATCCATAACTCCAGTTCCAGGGAAATCTGATGCCCTTTCCTGACCTTGGTGGGCATTGCACAACACAGGTACACTAACACACACACAGGCAATACACTCATACACATAAAATTAAAATAATAAAGATGGGAGCTGGAGAGATGGCTCAGAAGTTAAGAGACCAGAGTTCAAATCCCAGCACCCACACGGCAGCTAACAACTGTCCATAACTCCAGTTACAGGGGATCCGACACTCTTTTCTGTTTTCCACGGGCACTGAACGACATGAGTGCACTTGCCTGCATGCAGGCATAACATTCATACACATAAAATAAGAACAAATCAAAACCATTTAAAAACATAATAAAAATTTGTGACATCCCATATTAAGAACTTAATGAGTCACCTGAAGGCCTTGGAAAAATAATATCTAAAAAAAAATAGATCAGAAGATATTCAAAATCAAGGCTGAAGTTATTGAAATAAAAATGTAAAAAAATAATACAAAGAGTTTGTTCTTTGAAAAGATTAACAAGATTGACAAACCTTTAGTCAAATTAGCCAAAAGAAAAAAAGAGCACCCTCATTAACAAACCCAGAGATGAAAAGGGAAACATTACAATAGAAACTGAAGAAATTCAGAGAATCATTCAGCATGCTTTAAAATTATATTCCACTAAACTGGAAAACATAAAAGAAATGGATGAATTTCTAGATACATATGGCTTACCAAAGTTATGTTGGGCCTTACAGGCTCTCCAAAAACGTGGCCTGTTGGAAATCTCTAAAGCTGGCTTGAGTTTGGTGACCTGTTTCTTCACCAGTCACTTCCGCATGAGAGTGACACAGCAAGATTTGCTTGAAAAGGGCCCTGCCCGGACACCACTTACACGGATATATTTCATTGGCCCAAAGCCATCACCCGACTCTATACATCACTGTCCCCACCCCTATGTCCAGGGAATGTATATAAGGCTCCGCTCTGCTATAATAAAGTGAGCTCTTGCTCGACTTGACTCCCCGCTGCATCTGAGGGAACTGGGAGGCTGGGAACGGGGGAGCTGTGCACCTGTCCTTCCTCAATCCAGCTGGTCCTGCGGGTTAAGACCCTGACCCCCACAAAGTTAAATCAAGATTAAATAAATAAGTAATTTACATTGACTCATAATAGCCAATGAGATAAAAGCAGTAATTGTGGGTTCAAGGCCGGCCTGGTCTACAGAGTGAGCTCCAGGACACCTGGTACTAAAAGGGAGACCCTGTCTCAAAAATACCAAAAAATAAATAAATAAATAAAATAAAATCTAAAGGCCAGATGAAGGCAGTGCAGAATTCTAGCAGACCTTCAAAGAAGAACTAATACAAATACAACTCAAATTATTCTATAAAATAGAAAAAGAAGGAACACTTCCTTTTGGCAAGGGTAGTATTACCCTGATACCAAAACCAGACAAAAAAAGAAAATTACAGCCCAACCTCTCTTTTTGAAAACAGATGCAAAAAATTCTCAATAAAATGCTTGAAAATCAAATTCAAGAGGATATTAAAAAGATTATCCACCATGATCAAGTTGAATTTGTTCCAGAGATCCAGGGATGGTTCAACATACATAAATCAATAAATGCAATACACAACATAAACAGATCCAAGGACAGAACCCAAGTCATCATTTCATCAGATGTAGAAAGGACATTTGACAAAATGTACCATCCCTTCATTATGTACACACACACACACACACACACACACACAAAGAGATAGGTGGGGGGATTTAAATGAAGTTATTCTATACAATACCCTTACCTGACATCACAGGATAGCAAATAAAATATGCAGTTTCCTGTTTTGGAGTTGCTGGCCAGTGGGATCTCATAGACCCCCTAAACATTACAGGCTATTGCTATTGCTCTTGGTTACAATCTAGAACTTGTCAGAAAGTGCCTGTTGCTGAAGACACCACATACTTGAGTCATAGAACATGGAGAAGCTTCATCCCTATTGGCTAGATTTCATAATGTTGGAAGTGCGGTGCACACTACCAGAGGAGATAAAGGGAATCTTAGCCTATGACCAAGGTATTGTGAAGCCTTTGGCCCTCTAAGCCCACCCTGTGGTTATTTCCTTGATCATCAATGATAAAATTGGATAGAAATACTTCCATACCTGAGCTATGGAAGATGTGTTAGAAAAAGAAAGACCAACGGAATTAGAAGTATTTCCCCTATGGGACTGCAAGATTAGCACCACTAACAGGAGATTCTATAATGTAGGGGTAGTTATCCTTATCAAAATATTTACTCCTACTATGATCCTTGCCATGAAAAAAGAGAACTCACTACTTGTGTAAACCCTTCTCTAATGTTACTATCTGAAAAACCAGTTATAAAGTCAACTTCTACCAGATTCTTGGTCTATTGCCAGAGATGTACTTTGTCCAATTGTATTAATGCCACCCGACCTCAGACTTCTGCCTTATTATAGTAGAACAACCCTCTTTTGTCATGGTACCTGTAATAGTTAATGATACCTGGTATGTGGATTTTGGTCAACAGGTTCTTTTTGAGTTCCAAAGGGGCCTATCAGGCCTTGAGGATTGATTCCATGGGCTCCTTATGGCTGCTCTAGATTAAGTACTGGGGAAACAGTAGTGTTGCACCTGGGGAATGAGCTGCAAACCAGGTAGCATCACATGGCTCTTCAGTGACTTGCTGCCTACAGATTTATTTATATCATTCCCCTCCTGTGTAATGATGCTACGTAGGCCTGGAAACAAGTAAAACAGCATTGACTATGGATATGACATTATAATAACTTTAGTTTAGACCTCATACAGTTAAAAAAAAAGGGGGGGGATTGCTAAACTTAGTATTGCCCATCTTAATTATGTTTTGCCTAGAGATTTAACAAATGATCTATTATATCAGTTTAAAGGTTTCAATCTGTAATATCTTACAATACGCTTTTCCAATGATATTGTTTGTTGGCATTATGTGCCCTTCTTTGAATAATTGTTTTGTTGTTACAACTCTTGGCTCTGGCATAATTTGTAGAACATCCAGGCCCAGGTTACTCAGCTTGTATTAAAAAAAAACAAAAAACAAAGCCGGGCATGTTGGCGCACACCTTTACTCCTAGCACTTGGGAAGCAGAGGCAGGTGGATCTTTGTGAGTTCAAGGCCAGCCTGGTCTACAGAGTGAGTTCCAGGACAGCTGGGGCTACAGGGAGACCCTGTCTCGAAAAGACAAAAACAAAAAACAAACAAAAAAACAAACCATATTGAAAGCTGAGTGTTATTCAGGTCTGCCAGGTATAGCATTCCTGCCCCGCCCCCATACACACAGAGCAGCCAACAGGATATTTCCAAGTCCTATCCTAGCTAACCAGGTGCTGAGGCACAGGAAGTTAGGCCCCTGGAGAACAGCTAACAGGATGTTGGCAAGGCCTATCCTCACTGACAGGAAGCTGAACCTGAAAGGTCAGTCTCTGATAATCAGTCTCCAGGTACATATCTTTCTCTTAGTAGTTCTGCTTGGATGCTGCTTCTACAATTACATACGATAAATGAACTTTTCCTAGGTATATGCATTTGCCTTAGAAGTTCCGCTTGGGTACTGCTGATGCAAATATACATAATTAATGAAACTGTAACTATTAAAACTACATAGTTCCAGGGCTGGAGAGTTGGTTCAGTGGTTAAGAGCACTCACTATTCTTTCATAAGACCTGGATTGGAATCCCAGCACCCACATGGTGGCTAACAACCATCCATAACTCCAGTTCCAGGAGATCTGGGAACCTCTTCTGTCCTCCACTGGCATTGCACACCACGGGTGTACTTACATACATGCACAGAGTCACACATACACATAATACCAGCACTTGGAGGCAAAGGAAAGAGGATCTCTGTGAGTTCAAGGCCAGCCTGGTCTACATATTAAGTTCCAGGCCAAGGGAGGCTACAGGGAGACGCTGTCTCAAAAAGACAAAAAAAAAAAAAAAAAATTAAGATGGCACACACCTTTAATCCCAGCACTCGGTAGGCAGAGCCAGGCAGATCTCTGTGACTTTAAGTCCAGCCTGGTCAACATAGTGAGTTCTAGGCCAGCTGGGACTACAGGAGGACCCTGTCTCAAAAACTCAAAAACAAACAAAAATGAATTATTAAGACAAAGACTTTTAATCAAAAGGTCACAAGTTGAAAAAACATACAAAGCCTGGAAATAAATCCTTATTCTTTGTCCTAGGTCTAAATACTGGTAAGTAACAAAGCCTGGAAACCCACATCAGTCTGACTGTAAATGCTTCTTTATTTCACACATTCAGGCACATGTACCCCTGTCCATCACAGTTGCAGAAGCTCAAAGCTTAAGTGTATTTTCCTCTGTGCATGTGACATATGATATCTGAAAATCACCAAGCTACATCAAGTTGCTTCTATTCTTCACTTGTCTCCTACCTGAGGCCTCCTAGAAACAGAAATAAGCCTTTATAATTTCATGTAACGAAATTAGCCTTTTGATAAATTAGTCTTTTTTATTAACACTAGAAGATCTTGTCTTTTTTTTTTCTATTGTCATCTATATGTTGTCATGTTACTCTATTTGGTATATTACAAATTTTACACCTTATGCAAAAATATTAAGGAAAAATAAGCTGAAGTTGTATTTTCCTTGCAATCTTTAATTTAAATAACTAGCACTTGTTGCTCACTTGATTTTAACCCATAAATAGTAATATTTTTGTCTGAAATTGTAAAAAAAGATAAAATAGCAGTATGTTTTTATTATATCATAGAAAATAAAATCAACTTTCTATCTAGTTCTGTGTTTCCTACATGCCAATCATGGCCATTTTGGTTTCTGCATCATGTTTTGTTATTTGACTCATTTAAACCTGTTCAAGAGTAATTCTTTTTTTTTTTTTCTTTTTGAGACAAGGTCTCCCTGTAGTCCCAGCTGTCTTGGATCTCACTTTGGAGACCAGGCTGGCCTTGAACTCACAGAGATCTGCCTGCCTCTGCCTCCCAAGTGCTAGGATCAAAAGCATGTGCCACCACACCCGGCTCAATAGTAATTCTTTTTAAAATTTTATTTATTTATTTATTTATTTATTTATTTATTTTGTATGTGTATGAATGTACTGTGTGCATGTAGGTTTGTGCATCCATGTCATGCAATGCTGCAGAGGTCAGAAGAGAGTGTCAGATTCCCCTGGAACTGGAGTTAAAGACGGTTCTCAGCTGCTATGTGGGTGCTGGGGATTGAACCCGGGTCCTCTGTAAGAGCAGTCGGCGCTCTTAACCACTAAGCCATCTCTCCAGCCCTCAATAGTAATTCTTAACATAAATTGTCAAAAATTATTTTTCTAGCCAGGCATAATGACATATGCCTTTAATCTTAGCACCTAGGAGGCAGAGGCAGGGAGATCTCTGGTTTACCTTACTTATTATAATAGTTTCCAGTTCCAAATATAACTTTTTTAAAAATTAAGACTATTTTATTTATTTATTTTTGCTTTTTTAATTTTTTTATTTGACCAGTTAGTAAACATAGGCAATAACCATAAGAAGTAGCCACGTAAACCTAATTGGCAAACATCTGAGTCCAGTTCTTGTACAACCCAGGGTCCCCAAGTCCAGCTGAAGAGGTTTGCTTATAAAAACATGCTGATAAAATTCCAGTCCACTTTTGCTGTCATCTCACAAGTCACCCGCCCCTTCCTTGGCCCTTACAATCTGATGCACCAACCTCTTCTTTGAGCATCCCTGGGCTTTGGAGGGGAGGGCGAGAGAGAGTGAGAGATAGGAGGATCCACTTTTTCTCTGAGGTGACACATCAGACTCTTGGGTTTGGCTTGTTTAGAAGTCTCCTTTAAATTTTAGTAATAAAACACAAATAGTAACAAATATTAACCATTATAACAAGTTATGCTATGGGCACAAACACATGCTTGGATAGTATCTTGGTCGGGCCATTATAGCTCTTTGACAAAGAGTTGGTAATAGCTTTCTAATGTGGCCTATAAAGTCTCCTTGGGGGCACCAAGGCTTCAGTATCATCTGTGTGTCCTACCCCCCTACCCCAGGGAGCAGACCATATATCCAATTGGATTTTTTTTCTGGGTGTACATGTACCAGGCTGCCACTACTGCACTACATCTTCTTTGGCATGTAAAAGTGCAGCATGTGAGGCTTGTAGTAAAACTTCAGAGACCATTTCTTTCCAGTGGTTTGCATACTGTTCTCTGGCATCATGAATGTCAGCTGTCAATTTACAATGCAGGGTGTCAGCATAATTTTTTTCTCATGTTCATATCACACCATATCTTCAGAAATAGGGCCTTATTGTCCATTTCTTGTGTGAGCCCAAAGTTATAGGCAAATGGCCTTTGTTTGGGGGGCTTTTAGAGCCTCCCTGACCAATAGCTCCTGATAAAGCAGCCCACAGCTGGCACTGAAGCCTTTGTCTAAAAATGCTTTTTATTTAACCATAAGACAAAATTGCATCCTGGATGGAGGAGGCATATTCATTCCCCCTCTGTTTTCGTGATTTTTCACTATAATCAGAGCACCCTCTCTAGTTTTCCAGACCCCCATATTATCATTTATAGTTTTATAGAAGGTAGGAGTTGTATCACATACCTATAGACAAGAACCAAACTGAGAGGGTTTACCTCACCCATTCAGCCTATTTCCATTTGGACTGCATACCTCTGGCTCAAGGAGTTAGAACACAGCTTTTCCCATAATTTTTCAAATTATCTTGTTATGGGTAAAAGAAATGTCAGAGTGAACACTTATATAATACAGAGGAACATAGAGAATATTTGTGTGCATTCAATCTAATAACTGTAACTGGAACTCTAGTACAAGTCAGGAGTAGATTGAAAATTAACAACTCTGTACCCCTTTTTTGAAGAAACAAAGAAGGCCATTACATTTTTATCAAAGGAAAAATTCACCAAGAAGATTTCACAACTATGAATACATATGCCCCAAATTCTGGGGCACCAAACTTTATAAAGACAATTCTCCAGGACCACAAGTCACAGACTAACCCCAGTATGCTCATAATGGGAGATTTCAATACCCTACTGAGTCCTTTGGATAGGTCAACAGGACAAAGAATGAACAGAGAGACATCTGAACTGAATGATATAATACACCAAATGGACCTCATAGACCTCTACGGAATATTCCATCCTAATACCAGAGAATGCACTTTCTACTCAGCACCCCATGGAACATTCTCCAAAGACGACCACATACTGGGACACAGAAGAAACCTCCACAAATACAAAAAGATTGAAAGAATTTCATGCATTCTATCAGACCACAGTGCAATAAAGCTCAACATCAACACCAGGACAAGCCCTCCTGCCTACAAGAACACATGGAGACTAAACAACACACTCTTGAATAATGAATGGGTCAAGGAAGAGATAAAGAAATAAAAACATTCCTGGAACTGAATGACAATGACAATACAACACAACAAAACCTATGGGATACCTTAAAAGCAGTCCTAAGAGGGAAATTTATAGCCCTGGGTGCCTACATTAGAAAAACAGAAAGAGCACAAGTGAATGATCTAACACTACAGCTAAAAGCACTTGAGAGGCAACAACAGATGAACCCTAAACGCAACAGACAGGAAGAAATAACAAAAATCAGAGCAGAAATCAATGAAATAGAAACAAAGAAAACAATACAAAAAATCAATGAAGCCAAAAGTTGGTTCTTTGAAAGAATAAACAAGATAGACAGACCTCTAGCCCAGTTAACAAAAAGAAAGAAGGAACAACTCCAAATCAATACAATCTGTGATGAAAAGGGAAATATCACAACGGACAAGGAAAAGATCAAGAAAATTATATGGGAATATTACAAGAACCTATATTCTACCAAGTTTGAAAATCTAGAAGAAATGGATGAATATCTGAAATCTTGGGAATCACCAAAGCTTGGCCAAGAGGAGACCAGCAGCTTAAACAGACCCATAACATATGAAGAAATAGAGGATGTAGTAAGAAGCCTCCCAACTAAAAAAAGCCCAGGCCCAGACGGTTTCACAGCAGAATTCTATAAAACATTTCAAAAAGACCTACAACCATTATTTCTGAAACTGTTTAGAAGTATACAATCAGAGGGAATTCTCCCAAATTCCTTCTATGAAGCCAACATCACTCTATTACCAAAACCAGGCAAAGATACAACTAAAAAGGAGAATTATAGACCCATCTCCCTCATGAACACAGATGCCAAAATTCTAAACAGAATACTGGCAAATCGCATACAGACCCACATCAAGAAGATCATCCATCATGACCAAGTTGGATTCATACCAGAGATGCAGGGATGGTTCAACATACGAAAATCAATAAACATCATCAAACACATAAACGGAATCAAAGACAAAAACCACACCATCATCTCAATTGATGCTGAAAAAGCCTTTGACAAAATCCAGCATCCCTTCATGCTTAAAGTCCTAGAAGGAATTGGATTGGAGGGATCATTCCTCAATGTAATCAAAGCCATATACAGGAAACCCACAGCCAATATCATCCTAAATGGGGAAATGACGGAAACATTCCCTTTAAAGGTAGGAACTCGGCAAGGCTGCCCCCTATCACCACTCCTCTTCAATATAGTGCTTGAAACACTTGCTAGAGCAATAAGGCAAGAAAAGGATATTAAAGGAGTACTAATTGGAAAAGAGGAAGTCAAACTATCCCTATTTGCTGATGATATGATTGTTTACTTAAGAGATGCAAAAAACTCCACCAGAAAACTCCTAGAAACGATTAACAGCTTCAGCAAAGTGGCAGGATACAAAATTAACCTTAGAAAATCAATGGCCTTTCTTTACACCAAGAACAAGCAACTGGAGAAAGAATTCAAAGAGACCTTCCCACTCACAATAGCCTCAAAAACAATAAGATACCTAGGAACAAACCTAACCAAAGACACCAAAGACCTCTACAACAAAAATTTTAAACCCTTAAAGAAAGAAATTGAAGAAGACCTCAGAAGATGGAAAAACCTCCCATGCTCATGGATTGGGAAAATTAACATTGTAAAAATGTCCATTTTACCAAAACTCTTGTATAGATTTAATGCAATCCCAATCAAAATCCCCAAGAGTTTCTTCACAGGCTTGGAAACAAAAGTTCTTAAATTCATTTGGAGAAACAAAAGACCCCGAATAGCCAAATCAATCCTGAGTGAAAAGAGCTACACAGGAGGGATCTCTATACCAGATTTTAAACTATACTACAGGGCTATAGTCATAAAAACAGCCTGGTACTGGCACAAAAACAGACCTGTTGACCAATGGAACAAAACCGAAGATCCAAATCTGAGCACATACAATTTCAGCCATCTCATATTTGACAAGGGGGCCAAGAAACCACAATGGAGAAAAGACAGCATCTTCAGCAAGTGGTGTTGGCAAAACTGGATCACCACTTGTAGAAGAATGAAATTAAACCCCTACCTCTCGCCCTGTACAAAAGTCAACTCCAGATGGATTAAAGACCTCAACGTGAAACCCCAAACTCTGAAGGTGATAGAAGAAAAAGTTGGCAGCAGACTACAAGACATAGGCGTAGGAAAAGACTTCCTAAATCAGACAGCAGCTGCACAAGAATTAAGGTCGACAATTGACAAATGGGACCTCATTAAACTCAAAAGCTTCTGTACATCAAAAGAAACAATCAAGGAAGTGAAGAGAAATCCCACAGAGTGGGAGGAAACCTTCACTGCAGAAACATCTGACAAAGCATTGATTTCCAGAATATATAAACTACTCAAAAAACAAAGAAGAAAGAAAACAAATGACCCACTCAATAGATGGAGCAAAGAGCTGAACAGAGACTTCACAAGTGAGGAATTAGAGATGGCTGAGAAACACCTTAAGAAGTGTTCAACATCACTAATCATTAAGGAAATGCAAATCAAAACCACTTTAAGATATCATCTTACTCCAATAAGACTGGCTAGGATCAAGAAAACAAATGATACCAAGTGCTGGAGAGGTTGTGGGGAAAGGGGAACACTCATCCACTGCTGGTGGGAATGTAAACTCGTACAGCCACTATGGAAAGCAGTGTGGAGAACCCTTGGAAGACTTGGAATGAACTTGCCACCCGACCCAGCCATACCACTCCTGGGCATGTACCCTCAAGACTTACGCCACCACAGAGATACATGCACGGCCATGTTTATTGCAGCTCTCTTCACAATAGCAAGGAGCTGGAACCAACCTAAATGCCCCTCAACTGACGAGTGGATAGAGAAAATGTGGTACATCTACACAATGGAGTTCTATGCAGCAGTAAAGAAAGACGACATCACGAGCTTTGCAGGAAAATGGCTGGAGCTAGAGGACATCATGCTGAGTGAAGTAACACAGTCCCAGAAAAACAAACGACGAATGGTATCCCTCATCTGTGGATGCTAGTGTCAATTACCTAGTTGTATTTCTTGTGTAGGGCCCCCTGAGCTTTTGTCCAAAGCGGTTGGGTGTGATGCATATTGGAAACAACAACAACAACAACAACAACAACAACAACAGCAGAAAGGGCTACACCAAAGAACTGACTGAAACAGTGAACTTCTGCTCAAAATAGTCAACTTCCTCATGGAGACTATTGAGAAAGACTGAGAAAGAGATGAAAAGCATGTTTGGCAGAATGCATGAGCTCTGGCGGGGTGGGGGAATGGGTGGGAACACGGGTCTAGATTTGTTAAAAAAAATAAAAATAAATTTATGTGAAAAAAATAAAATAAAAAATAAAAATAAATAAATAATAAATGTTTCTCTTACATTAAAAAAATAGAGACATATTTCAAGCTATATCTATAGCAATAACAATCATTTTGATATTATCTTTTCTGACCAGTTACTCACTTTAACTTACATATAAGGATTTGGTGAGACTATTTTATTTATTATGATGTATGTGTGTGTGTATACATTCCATAGAAGGCATGTGGAGGTCAGAGGACAACTCTAAGGAGTCAGTTTTCTCCTTCCACTGTGGGTTCTAAGGATTGTACTTGTGCCATCAGACATACATGGTAAAGTATTTTTACCTTCTACACCATATTGCTGGCCTATTATATTTCTTCCAAATTACATGCCATATGTTTAAATTATAACTTCCTATAAAATTAATAAAATGATACCATTTCAATAATAAATGAAATTTGGCCAGTCTTGGTAACCCAGACCCAGAAAGACAAATACATCTCTCACTCTATTTTTTTTGAGACAGGGTCTCCCTATAGCCCCAGCTGGCCAGAAACTCATTCTGTAGAGCAGGCTGGCCTTGAACTCAAGCGATCCACTTGCCTGTGCTTCCCAAGTGCTAGGATTAAAGGCATGTGACATCACACCCAGCTTAAAGACTATTCTTAGCTTCCATGTGGGTGCTGGAAATTGAACCTGGGTCCTCTGCAAGAGCAGTCTGCACTCTTAACCACTGAGCTTGTGGATCCCAGCTCATGACCTTTAGGTATGTGTATACAACTTGGACTAACCATAGAAGCCAAGAAAGTAGAAAGGGACCATTGGACTCCAGGTCCAATTAGACAAGAGGGAACTCATGCCTGGTATTGAAAACCTAGCCAAGACCTCCTGGATGTAAAGGTGATAGATCCTAGAGGAGAACCTACTACTGCCATTTGCTAAATTGACTTAGCCTCCAACCGCATTCTAAATACTTTCCCTTACATCCATAGATAATTGAAGCTCTCATCCCTCATCAAAGAAGCTTCTTTTTGCAGCACACAGAGGCTACTACAGAGATCCACACTTGAGACATACACAACACAACCCCTATACACAAGGCTTAGGGAAAATTTCAGAAATGGGGGTGGAAAGAATATAAGAGGAAGAGGACCAAGATGACTGCTGTAAGATAGCATCTTCTGAATATGACAGGGATGCTGTGCTCATGAAATCTCCATATGGTTGGCTACATAAGGCTACACCAGTTGACCAGGCAACATAAAGGAAAATTTCACAAGGCCCCATCCCTAGATGAAGAGCTATAGGACTGGCAGTCAATGGCTGCTGAGGGAGGAAGAATCAATTTTCTCCAGACCAGAGCCCCCTGATAGATTTCCCATTCCTAAATGGTTAACCCTAAGCATCTATACATATAGGCAACAGTAATTAGACTCTGGGTTCTCTGTCTCTCTGTCTTTGTCTCTGTATCTCTCTCACTCTTTGCATATATATGTGTATGTATGATTGGGACAATAATAATTATAGAAGAAGTCATGAATTCAAGAGGAGGTATTAGTAAACATGGAAGGAATTGGACAAGGAGAGAAATGATGTTAACTACCATGTGCTCATGTATGAAATTCTCAAAACATTAAAATTTAAAAATGAACCAGGACCCAGAGAGATGGCTCAGCAGTTAAGAGCACTGGATGTTCTTGAAGAGGACCTGGGTTCAGTTTCCAGAATACACATTGCAGCTAACAACTGTCTATAACCCCAGTTTCAGGGAATCTGATGTCCTCTTCTGGTCACACAGGTGCACTTATATACATGCAGGGAAAACACTTGTGCTGGATAGCTTTAGTGTCAACTTGACACACCTGGGTTGAGGGAGCCTCAATTGGGGAATTGGCTCCATTGGACTGGCCTGTGGCCATGTCTGTGTAGTATTGCCTTGATTGCTGAGTTATGTGGGAGGACCCAGCCCACTGTGGGTGCAGCCACCCAGGCAGGTTGTTGTGTACAGTTTAAGAAAGCAGGCTGGGCATAGGGGCCAGGGAAGCAAGCCAGTAAGCAGCATTCCTCCATGGCTTGTGCTTCAGCTCCTGCCTCCAGGTTCCCACCCTGAGTTCCTGCCTTGGGCTCCCTGGGTGATGAACTGTGACCCAGGAGATGTGAGCTGAATAAACCCTTTCCTCCCCAAGTTGGTGTCAGTCAGAGTGTTTCATTGCAGCACTTGAAGAGAAACTAGAACATAAATTGGTACCTGGAGTGGGGTGTTGATGTGACAGACTTGACCTTGGTGTTTTGGGGGAGGATTGTGGAAGTATTTGGAACTTTGGACTGGAAAAGTCATTGAGTGTTTGGAGTTTGTTGCTGTGGAACTTAGAGCAGTTATGCTGAAAGAGCTGTAGATGATGGAGGCCTGGCTTGTGAAGTTTCAAAGGAAAGCAGAGATCATGAGGACTGTTTAATCTATGGGTTCTGGTCATCTGGGGCTGAAGAATTAGCTGTTCATAACAAGAGTCCAGAACCTGAAGTGAACCCTTTGCTTTACTGGGACAATTGATGCTGGCTAGCTGGGGCTGAAAAATCAGCTGTAAGTAACAAGAGACCAGCATCACTGTGGTGAAATCTTCTGGGAAGAATTTCCTCAGGGTCAGCACACAGAAGCTGGGGTCCAGAGGAGGACTGAGCCTCCATATCAAGTTAGAAGTGGGACTTGGTAATGGGTAAGAGTCTCCTATATGGTTCTGGTGTTGAAATTTGAGGGGGTCACAGAGAGCAGCTGAGGCCTGGCACTGAGAGGCCGGGAAAGGCCACTGGTCAAAGTGCAGTCTTGGTTGCAGTGAAGACCCCAAGATTCCAGGGGTCAGGAAGAGAAGCCGAGGCTTTGCATCAGGAAAGGTCTGAAGCAACCTCAGTTTCAGTGGAGACCCCAGCTTTTTGGAGATGCCAGGACCATGGGATGACCACCAAGAGCAGCAGCAGGTATGGAATGGAGTCAGCCTGGGCCTGTGAGACAAGCTGTGTGTGCCACGGATGGCAGAGTCAGAGAAGGGGTGCTGCCAAAACCCTTTGGAGCCCAGAAGATTGTGAGTGAATCCCAGGTGTCCAGCCTTCAGCTACTTTGCTAGACTTAGGTTTTATTTAGTTGTGCCTGATTCTTCCCTTTGAAATAAGGCAGTACTTGTTTTGGATTTTACAGCAGCCCACAGTTAAGAGACTTTTAACCGACTGTGAACTTTTAAGTGTTTGAACTTTTTAAGAACTGTGGGGCTTTTAAGGTTCTACTGTCTTATGTTGTAAATAATGTTAACATTATACCTTGGGGAAAAGAACTGGAAAGGTGGTGGTTTAATAGTGATGTGTTTTGTGTGTCAAGTTGACAAGGGGTCAATTGTGCTGGATAGCTTTAGTGTCAACTTGACACACCTGACTGGATTGAGGGAACCTTTGATGGTTTGAATGAGATTGTCCCCCATAGGCTTCAAGAATTCAGACATTTTGTCCCCAGTTGGTGGTGCTGTTTGGGGAGATCTTAGAAGGTGTGGCCATGCTGGAGGAAGTACATCACTGGGGGTGGGTTTACAGAGTTCAACAAGCCTTGCGGTCTCCAGCTGCCCTCTTTCCACTTCCTGTGCTCACTAGAAGATGTGAACTTTGGCTTTCTGCTCCGTCACAATGGACTCTTACTTCTCTGGAACCATCAACCATAAGCTCAAATAAACTCTTCCTTTTATAAGTTCCCTTGGTCATGGTGGTTTTATTACAGCAACAGAAAATTGACTAATACAGAGCCTCAGTTGGGGAACTGGCTCCATTGGCCTTGCCTGTGGCTACATCTGTGGAGTATTGTCTTGATTATTGAGTTATGTGGGAGAGCCCAGCCCACTGTTGGTAGAGCCACCCCAGGCAGGTTGTTATGTACAGTATAAGAAAGCTCACAAAAAAGAAAGAAAGAAAGAAAGAAAGAAAGAAAGGAAGGAAGGAAGAAAGAAAGAAAGAAAGAAAGAAAGAAAAAAAAAAAAAAAAAAAAAAACTTAAAGGGACAAAAGAACCAAAAAGTTATATCCAAGCCAGTGTCTCAAGAAGAAGTCTCTTATCATTTCTTAGATGCAAAATAAAGGTCTAAGGAAAATATCTGCACTTTGGAGTCCTCCTTGAACCTGGGCACCATCTGCTAATGCAAAACATGGACAAAAGCTAGGACATTTATCAGTTTGGGTTGATGTAATTTAGAATTCAGACAGGCTCCAATGGTGTGGAGAAGCTCTTGGCATTTAATGGATATTTATCTGTTTATTGTCTTTGTAGCTTCCTTGTGGTTGGTTGACGAGAGCAGTTGCTTGTTTTTTTTTTTTTTTGTTGTTGTTGTTTTGTTTTTAAGATTTTAAGGGCCTGGTCCAAAAGAGTATTTAGTTTTAGAAGGCCAACTTGTCTATTTGAATTGGGTCTCTTTTTAGTCTGTGTTGTAGAGTACAACCCTCCAAGCATAACAGTCATCTTTTCATCAGAGCAGCTGTGACCACTCACAAAAGATGCTTGAGCTGGGTGTGGTGGCGCCTGCCTTTAATCCTAGCACTTGGGAGGCAGAGACAGGTGGATCTCTGTGTGTTCAAGGCCTGCCTGGTCTACAAAGTGAGCTCCAGGCCAGCTGGGACTAAAGGGAGACCCTGTCTCAAAAAGACAAAAAAAAAAAAAAAAACACGCTTGAAATCAGGCTTGTTGACTGCTGATGTTTCCTCATAGAATGGTGTGGTACAGAGGAGCATTGGGTCCTCACCCAAGGTTTTTACTGCTCTGCCTGCACCCTTCAGTCTGCTGTGTGTGATTCTGTAAGTCTCAGGAGGTGCTGGAATATGCTGGAATATGGAATATGTAGGAAGTTAGCTAAAGGGGTGAGGCCTCTATGCTGCTACAGAGAATTTATCACCCAAGCTGGGATGAGGCTTCTTGGTGTTCTCACTCATGAACTGTAAGGAAGCCCAATAAACTCACTGGTTTCCTAAACTGGTCGTTGGTAAAACCTTACTTTACTTTGTTGGTGGGATCCTATAAGGACAGAGTAGGTATTCTTTCATGTCTCCCCATGGAAAGAGCTCCCACAAGAGTCTATTCTTTTAGGGCAAAAAATGCTACAAAATAAAATTCAAGAATATCCAAGTCCTAGACTCGTACTTTGTGAACCATGGGGATATAGACAAGCCACTTCATTGCTCTATGCTTGATTTTTCTTATCTCTAGGGTTAAGACAGTATCAAAGACAAAAGAACAAGTTATAATATTGGCTTCTCTTTGCAAGTCTACACTTGAGAAACACCTCACTGTATAAAATAGAATTAGTGTCACGGTAACTTAAGCAAAAGAGGTTGGACTTTATAGATAAAAAGAACTGAATGATCCAGGGTTACATTACAGAGGCAGAGGATATTCTTGGCATAAATGATTCACTGGTTCAATCCCCAGCACCAAAAAGTGGCACAGAGATGACTAAGCAAAACAGAAAGAACAAAAAGATCGGCCCTTCAAAGTTATTAACTCAAAACTGAAAGACTGCACGAATCTACACTTCTCAGAAAAGGTATACAAATGCCCAATAAGAACACATAAACATGGCCAGACATGGTTGCACCAGGCCTTTAATCCCAGCACTGGGGAGGCAGAGGGAGGTGGATTTCTGTGAGTTCAAGGTCTTCCTGGTCGATATAGTGAGTTACAGGCCAGCCAGGACTATAGAGTAAAATCCTGTAGCAAACAAACAAATAAACAACAAAACAACATAAAAACATGTTTATGTTCAAAGGAGAACATGAAGTTGGGGGAGTGGGGAGACGGAGAGTGGGGAGAGGGGAGAGGGGAGAGGAAGGGGGGGTGTGGGAGGTGGGAAAGTGAAGAACTGGGGAGGCCCAGGGAAGAGGGGAGGGTGAATATGATCAAAATTCATTCTATGAAATTCTTAAATAATTAATACAAATATTGTATTAAAAACATGCTTAACATTTGTTTTTATTAGAGAAATCAAAATCACATGAGCTTGGGGCTAGAGAGATAGCCTAACGGTTAAGAGCACCGACTGCTCTTGCAGAGGACCCGGGTTCGATCCCCAGCACCCACATGGTGGCTAAGAACCGTCTATAACTCCAATTCCAGGAGAACTCCAGTTCCAGGGGAATCCGAGACCCTCTTCTGACCTCCGCGGCACTGCACGACATGGGTGCACAAACCTACATGCAGACAGTACATTCATACGCATACAAAAATAAATAAAAATTTAAAAAATTTAAAAAATATCACATGAGCTTTCACATCATATCTGTAGGGATTAATATAAAAATAATTTAAAAAAAAAGTATCGCCTTTAATCCCAGCACTCAGGAGGCAGAGGCAGGCAGATCTCTGTGAGTTCAAGGCCAGCCTGGTCTACAGAGTGAGTTCCAGACCAGCCAGCTGGAGCTACAGGAATACCCTGTCTCAAAAAAAAGAAGTTTCAAATATCAGTGAGGAAATGAGGAGTTGGAATGCTTAAACATTCCTAGTAGAAATACAAAATACTAGTGATTATGTAAACAGTTTATCAGTAGTAGAGTTTGTTTTTTTCTTTTTTGTTTGGGAGGGTTGTTTTGTTTGTGGGGTGTTTTTTGTTTTTGTGACAGGGTCTCTCCCTATAGCCCCAGCTGGCCTGGAACTCGATAAGTTGACGAGGTTAGCCATGATCTCACTGTTTCTGCCTCCCTAGTGCTAGGATTAAAGGCATGCACTATCATGCCCGGCAGCAGTTTTTTAAACAATCATTTTAAAACTTTTTAAAAATCATTATTACTGTGTGTGAGTACATGTGCCAGGAGGTCAGAAGACAATTCTGTGAAGTCAGTTCTCTCCTTCCACTTTTATGTGGGTTCTGGGGATGGAACTTGACCAGTAGGCTTGCTCAGCAAGCATCTTTACCTGCTGAGCTATCTCGCCTGCCCCATTGTATCATTATTAATAATAGCCAGTCATTGAAAATGTACTAAATAGTCCTTAGTGGATGGATAAATGCATTATAGCCATACAATGGAATGGTATTTGAGGGAAGGGAAGGGAAGGGAAAGGAAGGGAAGGGAAAAGGAAAGGGGAAAGGGAAAGGAAAAGGGAAGGGAAAGGGGAAAGGAAAGAGGAAAGGAATGTGTTAGACTGAAGGTCTCTAAAGAAGCCACATCTATATTTCAGATCTTGCAGACTGACTTTGGCTGACTAGAACATCATGATTATGGAGAAAAATATTTTGAGGCTGGAGAGATGGCTCAGTGGTTAAGAGCACTGACTGCTCTTGCAGAGGACCTGGGTTCAATTCCCAGCACCCACATGGTGGCCAAGAATCGACTTTAAGCCGGGTGTGGTGGCACACACCTTTAATCTTAGCACTTGGGAGGCACAGGCAGGCAGATCTCTGTGAGTTCAAGGCTAGTCTGGTCTACAAAGTGAGTTCCAGGCCGGCTGGGGCGACAGGGAGACACTGTCTCAAAAAAGACAAACAAAAAAGAAAGAAAGAAAGAAAGGAAGGAAGAAAGAAAGAAAGAAAGAAAGAAAGAAAGAAAGAAAGAAAGAAAGAAAGAAAGAAAGAAGAAAGAAAGGTGTGTGTGTGAGAGTGTGAGTGTGTGTGTGTGTGTGAGTGTGAGTGTGTGTGTGTGTTTTTCCTTTGTGCCAGTACCCACAGAAGGTAGAGGTGTTGGATCCCATGATGCTGGGGTTACAGGTAGTTATAAGCCCTATGATGTGCCTGCTGGGAACTGAACTCAGGTCCCCTGAAAAAAGAGCAAGTGCATTTAACATCTGAGCCATCTTTCCAACACATGAACAATTTTTTAAATGCTGGATTGGATTATCAGTATGCTTTCATTCCTAATTGGCTTAAGTTAGCATTGTTGTAACCAAAACAAGTAATCTTCATAATATTGAATGGATTTAAGAGTTTAAGAGCCCCCGATAGGGTCTGTAGAGATAGTTCAGTGGTTAAGAGCACTGACTGCTCTTGTAGAGGACCTGGGTTTGATTCCCAGCACCCACATGACAGCTAAGAACCGTCTTTAAATCCAGTTCCAGGGGAATCCGATGCCCTCTTCTGACCTCTGCAGCACTGCACGACACGGGTGTACCAATCTACATGCAGACAGTACACTCATAGTCAAAAATAATAAGGAATAAATAAAAAAAATTTTTAAGTGACTATTTGCAAACGAACCTCTCCTTAAATGGACTAATGTAGTTTTTCTTTTTGTGGGATTTATGAGCAGGATTGAAATGTTCTACACTGTGGCTGTTTCCGAGTTTCCTATCTAGTCTTTCAAACACTGAGGAGCTCTAACCCTATGCTAAACCATCCCTAATATTACCATTGCAATTCATCTCTTTCCTCTTGTTTTAGTTTCAATTCAAATATTTGTTTCCTTTTTGCCCAAGGGAACTTGTTGATCTTTCCTAACTCTTAGACCATAGGCTACCCAAAAGGTATCTTTTTCTCTACTTTGTGTCCCTCCTGAGGCCTTACATTGTTAGTACCAGGTCAGAAAGAAGTTAATCAAAAGGAAAGGGTTAACCATGCAGAGCAACTCTCTAGTTGAAGCAGGTCTGGTTCCCATAGTTACTCCCTCCCACCTTGAGTTATTAGTTCCCAGAGCTACCTGAGGTCAGGATGAACTCTCCCAGCCCTGTAGGAGTGCTTCTAACCTCCTAAGGAGCCCATTACTCTCCAAGGGACTTCACACTGCTAAACACAAACATTGTTTCAAACAAAGGGGTACAGAACAGGTGGACTGATCCAATGAAAGACTGCCTGGTCTGCAACCACCAAGACCCCACCAACCAGAAAAAGGGTCACTGTAACCGCAGTGGAAATCCCCTAACTGGGAATAAAAGTGGAAGAGGATCCGACCTTGGGGCGCTGCCCTCCAGTCCCAAGGGCGTGTGCTCAGCCCGACGCATCGATCTGTCTCTGTCACTGTCTCTATGTTGTATTCTGTACTTTTTCCTTGATGTAATGTTCTTTTTTTTTAATTTTTTAATTTTATTTATCTTGTATGTGTATGAATGTACTGTCTGCATGTAGGTTTGTGCACCCATGTGGTGCAATGCCACAGAGGTCAGAAGAGGGTGTCAGATTCCCCTGGAACTGGAGTTCTCCTGGAATTGGAGTTTCAGACGGCTCTCAGCCACCATGTGGGTGCTGGGGATTGAACCCGGGTCCTCTGCAAGAGCAGTCGGCGCTCTTAACCGCTATGCCATCTCTCCAGCCCCGATGTAATGTTCTTTTATTAAAATTTTTCCTTTAGCATAGACACATGTTTGGATATGTGCTAAAGTAACCTACCATAACTATTAGTGCTGCTTAAATACCTATATATCTAATTGCTTATTCTTCATTAGTAGGATCGAAAGGTTATTCCTGGACAAACTGTCAGCCCATGAAAGGAAACAGCCAGAATTGACCAGAGTCCAAGTCAACAGCTCCAG
The DNA here is from genome assembly GCA_009823505.1 of Rhizomys pruinosus. Taxonomy (NCBI): domain Eukaryota; kingdom Metazoa; phylum Chordata; class Mammalia; order Rodentia; family Spalacidae; genus Rhizomys; species Rhizomys pruinosus. The sequence goes on from VZQC01008149.1 coordinate 1,020,955, forward strand.
AGAGAGTGGACTGTTTTACCTCTCATCCACCTGTGCCCCTTTTCTAAGCCTAGGGAACAACCTGCGGAAGAGGGGGCGTGGTAGAATGTAAGGGCTGCGATTGGGGTGAATGGTGAAACTACAGCAATGTAGTCTGGACACTCATTTGATCAACTTGATTGAACAAACAACCTGTCACCCCCCACTGGATGGTGGGGCTGTAGGTGTTTGGGCACAACAGCCTGCAGATAGGTTTTGCATGAAGGATGCTTGTACTCATGGATTATCACTTATAGCTAAAAATGAAAAAAAAAAAAACTGAGAGAAAGATGCAGGACAGTTATGGCAGAATGCATTATCTGGGATGGGGTGGGGGTGGGGGGGGAGGGAAAGGGAAATAAGCCTGAACTGAATTGGAAAAAATGTATGAAATGCACAAAGCATCAATAAAAACTAATTAAAAAATAAATAAATAAAATAAAATTTTTCCTCCACAGTTTTTGGCCTCTCAAGAGATTCTTTGGTAGAATGGCATTTCTTTTTTTTTTTTTAATTTTTATTTATTTATTTTATGTGTATGAATGTACTGTCTGCATGTAGGTTTGTGCATCTGTGTCGTGCAATGCCACGGAGGTCAGAAGAGGGTCTCGGATTCCCCTGGAACAGGAGTTCTCCTGGAATTGGAGTTACAGACGGTTCTCAGCTGCCATGTGGGTGTTGGGGATCAAACCTGGGTCCTCTGCCAGAGCAGTTGGTGCTCTTAACTGCTAGGCCATCTCTCCCGCCCTAGGGTGGCATTTCTAACTCAACTTCTGGCGGTTCCACCCAGATACGCCACCTCCACCTCAAGGGGCCTCTTCCTCTTTGTGGGATGCTGGCCAGCCTTGGAGAACAAAGCACTTTGAAAGGTACCTAGCATAAGCTCCTGTTTTGGTTTCAGTTTTCTGTTCCTGTGATGCCAGGGCTGCTGCCTTAGAGGAAGGTCGGACAGACTAGTTCCTCTGGGCATGAGAGAAGGAGGCCGCTCCGATTCTCTAATAGATGAACAGGGGGTTCATCTGATACTAGACTCAGGCACGGTCTAGTATCCTGGTTTTGGGGCACGGACAGTGAGTCCATCCCTTCAGTTCTGGTCACAGCAGATAGCCCCTGCCGTGTCCTCTGTGTCCTCACCGTGTTCGTTTGATTTGTGGTCTTTGTGTTTTTCTCATTCCTGCTTTTGTTTCTGTTCTTCTGTACTTCAAATCTAACATGGGACAATCTACTTCTTCTAATCCCCTACTCCCCTCTCTCCTGTGCAGGCAACCATGCACACAAAGGGCCCATGCTGCACGCTCCAAGCAGCTAGAGCTGTTACTGCTCCACTCCCCTAGAAATATAACATCCACCGTAGTAAGATGCCAGGCAGCTGGCCCTTCTTAACAGGACTGTCAGTTAAGGTGGAACAGGCATTTAGTGAAATCAGCCCAGCATTTGGGGGCTTTGAGTACAAAAGTATTTTAAGGGAGCTAACTAAAAAATTGTGCCGTCCAGCGGCATGAATCATTGGAGGTGGACCGGGAATTAATCACTCATTTAACTTGTTCCTTGTAGTTTCTTTTTTTTTTTTTTTTTTTTATTTTTGTATGTGTATGAATGTATTGTTTGCATGCAGGTCTGTGCACCCGTGTCGTGCAATGCGTAATGGCACCATTCACTTTTTAACTTTTATAATTCTTAATGTTATTGTTTTGTTGTTTATTATTTATTTTCATATGTGAATGAATGTATTGCCTGCATGCAGGTTGGCGCACCCGTGTCGTGCAATGCCGCAGAGGTAAGAAGAGAGCGTCGGATTCCCCTGGAACTGGAGTTAAAGACGGTTTTCAGCCACCATGTGGGTGCTGGGGATCGAACCCGGGTCCTCTGCAAGAGCAGTCGGCACTCTTAAACCGCTAGGCTATCTCTCCAGCCCCAATTCTTAATGTTATTTACAATTGCAGTTATTTACAATTGCATGCAATTACTAATGCTACTATTACTAACAATTGATGCTTCTAACGCTACTAACAACAGCTTAGAAACCAAGAATATTTATACCAGTATTGAGCCAATCAGCAGTTTTGCATCTATAGATACAATTCCTTATGTAAGAAGCTTTGTGTTTATAGATACAATTCCCCATGCAACACATCCCGCCCATAAACTTAACAAAGTATCATGAACAGAACATGATGCATAAGAAACGGCACTCATATATCATCTTGAAAATAACTGAAGCATGCGCACTGTGTTCTTCAGCCAGCACCTTTTGGCCGCGGACCAAACGCCATGGCTACAGACCAAGTGCCATTTCTCTTCAGCTTCAGGCACTCTTTGTCTCCCACAAAAAATGTCTTAAACTCTAAATGATTGTGTGTAAATGTGACAATGAAAAATTAATGGTTCCACAGCCCTGCACAGCCAAGGTGTGCAGCAGACCAGAAAACTGAGAACTTTCTGTGCCTTGACATCAAGTTATTCTATGAGATATTAAAAAGAAAAAGGGAATCTCTCATTATATTAAGACATGCGCAAGCTGTCTGTGTGTTAACTGTTTTCCCATGTGTCTGAGATTCATGTCATGTGCGTTCTTCTGTGTTAGTTTCTGTTAAAAGTGGCCACTTCAATGTTCTTTCATTCTGTATTGTGCACATAAATTAACTTTACTTTTGGCATGCCTCTTAAACTTTTTCAAAGGCCTAATTTGAACCCAGTTCCTAAGTTCCTACAGAGAAAAATTCTAAACTGGTTATTTAAAGGTCTTATTTATCTGTTAAGACTGGAATTGATCTCCAAATTAAACTGTTTTAAAGTTGCAGATATTCTAACTTCAGTTTCCTTTCAACTTGTTTTCCAGACCTCTGAAGACCTGATTTTTAGCCCTTATGGTTAAAACAAATGTCTGTTTTCTTTCCTTCTACCTAGCCAGGCTTTTGAAAGCTGTGCTGCCATAAACAGTGGCACACGGCTTCCCCTGGATGCCTATAGACTGCAATCTCTTCCCTCCATAAAACAGCCTAAAATGGTTTTTGGTATTGTTCATTGCTGAATTGTCTTGGTTTTGTACTGCCTTGGTAAGACTGAATGTTTCCTGATACCTCATTCTTTAGCTTCTTCCTTGGTGAAATTGTCCTTAATTATTGTATTGTGAATTTAGTTATGGCTAGCCTTCAGTACAAACTGGATATACAATTCTGTTTTTCATTATTTGTTAAAATATTTCAATAAGTTCATAGTTTAAAACTAAAGGTGTAAAGCATCAATGACAGCATGGTAAGAAAACTGTATTAGCCACCTCAGCCTTGGGAATGCAATTGGGGCTGTATACTTTAAATGGTATCTCTGAAGAATGAAAACATGTCTGACAGCAAGATATGTGAGTCTGTTCAATACAAACACTAGGATAAAAATCTCTTGTATGAATGTATAGATAAATGTATATCTATGTGGATGATACTCTTAACAACTCTGTAATAAACTTACAGCATATTAGGAATCTATCAGACCATTGATAGACAGCATATGGTGTTTTCTCTAATATGTGTATGTCTGTGTATGATAACAATGTATATCTGTGCCTCTGTTCAGTACAACCTTTATAGACTGCCATCACCAAAATTAAGTTTATAACCTTATGTATGAGTGTGGGTATAAAGTACTGTTTGCTTTTCAGAATTCTATAATGTGGTTATAGCACATATAAGAAATTGTGTTCCACAACTGGAGATTCTCAGTACTATGCAACATGTGGACAGTCTATGCTAAGTCCATCCCTTTGTGGGTGCAACACACCTTGTTGCAGCCTCAGGGAAAATGGACATATATAAATATTGAGTTACCCATACATACTAAAAATGTTTTATATATCTGTTGTCCTGTTAGTTAATGATTTTAAAACTGGATGCTAGTTTAAACCTGTCTCAAGAAAAGAAAATTTAGTTTGTCTTTTGACCTTACTATATTCAAGGGTAAAATAAAAGTTATTTAAAAAATTTTTTTAAAAATCATCTTAGACCTGAGTACTAAATAGGTCATTTGGATTTCAGAGATTCAAACTGCCCTGTGAAGGTTTAAATTCCACTTTGGATATGGAAGTTGTTTGTTTGTTTGTTTACACTGTTTGTCACCCTCCTTTAAGACAGTTTAAAATTTGAGGTAAGGTTAAAAAAATGCTTAGAAAAAAAATAATGCACAATTTCTTAGTGAATAAAGGTGTAGCTGTTAATAAAATATCCAAATTCACATGCTGGTATTTTAAAAACAGCTTGCATGAAAAACCATGTCGTGTTAATGGGTAACTGTTGAGTTTTGAGAACACTGAACATTTTTGTGTGAACAAAAATTATTTACTTTGTAACATTCAGCTTGGCAAGTGGTTTTTTTTTTTTTTTTTTTTTTTTTTTTTTTGAGACAGGGTCTCCCTGTAGCCCCAGCTGTCCTGGAACTCACTCTGTAGACCAGGCTGGCCTTGAACTCACAAAGATCCACCTGCCTCTGCCTCCCGAGTGCTAGGATTAAAGGCGTGTGTCAATAGCATGGAATAAAATTTGGGGGAACTGGGCTGGAGAGATGGCCTAGCGGTTAAGAGCGCCGACCGCTCTTGCAGAGGGCCCAGGTTCGATCCCCAGCGCCCACATGGCAGCCGAGAGCCGTCTGAAACTCCAATTCCAGGAGAACTCCAGTTCCAGGGAAATCCGGCGCCCTCTTCTGACCTCCGCGGCGTTGCACGACATGGGTGCACGGACCTACATGCAGACAGTACGTTCATACACATAAAAAATAAATAAAATTAATAAAAAAAAATTAAAAAAAAATTGGGGGGAACTTTAGGTCCTTTAAAAGGCAGGTGTATCTTTGTGAGTTCAAGGCCAGCCTGGTCTACAGAGTAAGTTCCAGCACAGCTGGGGCTACAGGTAGACCCTGTATCGAAAAGACCAAAAAATAAATAAATGAAATAAAAGGTATTAATAATCATTAACTACATCTATGATAAAAGTGTTTATTCTGGTTTACTTACAAAATGCTACAGTTGGCAAAAGTGATAAAGTGTTAACACCCCATGGATGCAATGGATTAATAGAATGAACATTTGATAAAAATCACTTGGTAAGGATTATAAACTCTATTTTTGCACTTAAAGTGAAGCATGCTTTTTGTTTTCTTTAAATGTGTAGCAGATATAGTCTTTAGTTTCTTGTATGTTTATTGTGACTTGCTGTTGGTACATTAGCTTCTATAACTCTGCTATATATCTATTATACTTGGCACATGTTACTTTTAATATTTTTAAGAAAAATTAGATTTCACTTCTGGGGACCATATGAGAACAGTCCAAATGAAACCAATCCTGGTGAGCTTGATTTAGCATTTCCTGTCTTCTGTAGGAATGTGATAATGCCCTCCCCTCCTTTTTTTTTTCTCAAAGCTGTAATTCGAAATCTGAGGACAAGTAATGTGGCCATCATTTAAGATAGTCCTAGAAGGTATTGTTTTTAGCCTATTTACTATCTTGGGTTTGTTTCCTGGACTATGTTAAAGAACAGATTTTGTGCTTTACTGGATAGGTTTAATGCCAACTTGACACACCTGAACTAAGAAACCTCAATAATTGCCTTTGTTGGACTAGCCTGAGCCCATTGTGGGCAATGTCATCCTTGACCAGATATTTCTATAGTATATACAATAGGTTAAACATAAGCCAGCAACACAAGACAGTAAGCAGCATCCCTTCCTAGGCTTTGCTGCAATTACTACCTTCAGGCTCCTGGCATGAGCTTTCACTATTAGTCAGAATGCTTTGCACCAGCAATTAAGAATTTATAAAGAATATTTAAGTCAATGTTCAAGCTTTATTTATGTGTTATATAGGAAAGCATTCAACTGATCCTCTTGGAGGTTTAACAACCATACTTAACGCTCCGATCTGATTTGGCAAGAGGGATTTAAAAGGACAATATTTTGGCCCTTACCCTCTAAGGTCAACTTAAGTCCTAGGGCCCTGCATTGGCACCTTTGTACATGTCCTGTGGCAGTGAGTCACCAGTCATCCTGAGCCAGGGAGGTCTTGGAGATTCACTTAAGTGGACTTCTTCTGGCCAGTGTCCAGTCAAAGGAGGAAAGTCAGTATAGAGGAGAAATTCTTCATGCTTCAAAGGGAAGCTCTGGTCAAGCAAGACCTGACTTTGTCCTCATGTAGATGGAACTGGTAAAAAGAGCCAGGCACAAGGCCTGAATGATCCTTAAGGACCAGAATCTCAACTGACCTTAACACCAAAACTAATTTAATTTATCTGAGCTAACTGTGTGGTTTTAAACACCCCAACAGGAAACTATGATCAAAGAAATACCATAGAGATACGTAAAAGATCTATTGTACCATGCCAAGAAAATAACTCAGAAATAGGTTAAGCTGGCTCTCATTCTGGAGTATTAAAAAAGTATTAAAAATACTTTTTTAAAATTCCTCAGAATAGAGTACAGTTCCTCTCTTCCTCTGGAAATTCTAAACAGGGACCTTCCAATCACTAATGCACCCACTAGGCCACTTGTTGATACTGTGAAAGTCTGTGCACTGGTACACTCTCATAAGACTTAACCAGCTTGTCTTTTCAGTTGCAGAAAAACTGTACACTAACTACTGGCCACTATTGATCTGGACCAAAATACCAGGCAACTAGGACAGCCAAGATGGGAGACCAGATTCTAACCCTCCAGCCTGACAACTGTTCCCTCAAGACTTCATCCCTCCTCAGCTCTGAAGCAGATACAGAAGAGAGAACAGCCTCCCATTCCCCTATAATCAAAAGACTGGAATGTTAGGTCTGAGTTTCCCAGAATTCAAGGGACACACAGGTGTCCACTTCCCCTAGAGGCTGTCAATCTTATGACCTCTTCCTTACCTGAGGTCCTGCCCAGAGCCTATATAGGAATGTACCTTAGTAGCCATCTTGTTTGCTGACTGCCCCACCAGGTGACCACAGATGGCCATGCCTCAGTTAACTTTGTAAAGGAAAGAATCTCTACAGTCCAGCTCATAGTCCTTGGACCCATTACTACAGATGTGTCCATGATTTGACTCATGACCCTAACTCAAAGGGGGGAATGTTAGGATCAGGTCAGAAAGAAGTTAATCAAAAGGAAAGGGTTAACCATGCAGAGCAACTCTCTAGTTGAATCAGGTCTGGTTCCCATAGTTACTCCCTCCCACCTTGAGTTATTAGTTCCCAGAGCTACCTGGGGTCAGGATGAACTTTCCCAGCCCTGCAGGAGTGCTTCTCACACCCTAAGGAGCCCATTACTCTCCAAGGGGCTTCACGCTGCTAAACACAACCATTGTTTCAAACAAAGGGGTGCAGAACAGGTGGACTGACCCAATGAAAGACTGCCTGGTCTGCAACCACCAAGACCCCACCAATCAGAGAAAGTGTCACTGTAACCGCAGTGGAAATCCCCTAACTGGGAATAAAAGTGGGAGAAAATCAGACCTGGGGCACTGCCCTCAGTCCTATGGGAGTGTGTTCAGCCCGACTCATAGATCTGTCTCTGTCACTGTCTCTGTGTTGTATTCTATACTTTTTCCTTGATGTAATGTTCTCTCTTTTTAATTTTTTAATTTTATTTATCTTGTATGTGTATTAATGTATTGTCTGCATGTAGGTTTGTGCACCCATGTCATGCAATGCCACGGAGGTCAGAAGAGTGTGTGGGATTCCCCTGGAACTGGAGTTCTCCTGGAATTGGAGTTTCAGACAGTTCTTGGCCGCCAAGTGGGTGCTGGGGATCGAAACTGGGTCCTCTGCAAGAGCAGTCGGCGCTTTTAACAGCTAGCCATCTCTCCAGCCCTATGTAATGTTCTTTTATTAAAGCTTTTCCTCCACAGTTTTTAGCCTCTCGAGAGATTCTTTGGTAGAGTGGCATTTCTAACTCAACAACATGAAGAATTTATACTAACATTTGTTGAGTTGGGATAAAGAGAATTAACAGTCAAGTTTTAATTTGTTTTTCAGGAAGAATAAAGACACTAAAAGTGCTTCTTGGGAGAGTAAAGAAGAGGAAAATCCTTCTGAGGCTTCCTATACCACAATAATGGCATTTTCTTTTCTTTTTTTTTTTTTTTAGTTTATATTCTATTTTTATTTTTTAATTTTTTTTTATTTCTTTTATGTGTATGAATGTACTGTCTGCATGCAGGTCTGTGTACCAGTGTTGTGCAATGCCGAGGAGGTCAGAAGAGGGCATCAGATTGCCCTGGAACTGGAGTCAAAGATGGTTCTCAGTCACCATGTGGGTGCTGGGAATCAAACCCTGGTCCTCTGCAAGAACAGTCAGTGCTCTTAACTGCTAGGCTATGTCTCCAGCCCCAATAATGGCATTTTCTTACATTCTTTTGTTTCAGGGAGGGTCCCTTTCTTTTTGTGGGTAAAATTTTAATTTTTAGTTTAAGTCAAAAAATAATTTAAAAATCAAACCAGAAAGTTCCAGAGAATTCTCTTTTTAAACCAATGAATTGCTCATTTGAATAAATAAGTTTAATTATGTGTGACTTTTAGATAAATCTAGCAGTAGAACTTGTGCATTTTGGTGTGCTGTATAGAATGTAGTAAGAAACTTTACTTCATTTATCAAATCCTAAAAATTCAGAAAAGTTGGTGAAAAACAGATGATTAGAAAAAGTTACATTTTGGAGAACGGGAGTCATTTGTTCAATCCTAGAGGAAATGGAACACTTGGATATAGGATTTAGATCCCTAAATTCCACAACCTAACTGCTGGAAAAATTCCAAGGAAAGCGAAGGGCAGTGACCCTGAGTAATCGATCCCTCAGAGCACCTCTGCAGCCCTGGCTGGCTCCAGATTCTTCTTAAGTATGTTTCTAAGGTCATTCATTGCTCTAAGATATAAGATATTCCCTGCTACGTTTCACAGAGCATTTCTCCTCTCTCCCTTTGCCCAACTTACATACAGAGATGACTGGAGGTAAGCAACCACCTAACATCATACTCAGCAAGTTGACAGGGCACCACAATTGTGAATCTCTTATACCTGCTTTTTGTCAAAGTGGTGTCAGTAGTCATATGTCTGAAGAGCTGCCCTGGGTTATGAAAAAGATGGAACTGAGTGACAGGATGAGCTGTTCTTGTCCTTTAGCATTTATACAACTGTTCAAAGGAGCATGAGATTGAAGATCACTTAAGCCAAAGGACTAGTGCTGGGTTGGGAGCCTGTCTAAGTGGCAGAGAGCTTGCCAAACAAACATGTGCAGGGGCGGTGGCTTAATTCACAGCTTTCCTACAATACAGGCATAAGGCTAAAGGTGAGCTTTTATACTATTGACTGTGAGAATGAGAGACCAAATTCTCATGTCCTAATGCAACTAAGACATAATGATCCTTAATGACAGTAATTTTTAAAAAAGAGTATTTCTAATGCGTCTTCATATTTCCTGAGGGACTTGTTTCAAAATTTATAAATCATTTACAATATATAGTATACACAGTTGTAAACATTTTTTTCTTTTTCTTTTTTTTTTTTTTTTTTTTTTTTGTCTTTTGAGACAGGGTCTCCCTGTAGCCCCAGCTTGTCCTGGAAACCACTCTGTAGACCAGGCTGGCCTTGAACTCACAAAGATCACGCTGCCTCTGCCTCCCAAGTCTAGGACTAAAGCGTGCGCCACCATGCCGGCCTTTTTTTCATAGTTGTAAACATTTTATAACTACCTTTTAATCTTCTTGATAACCTATAAGATGCCTTTTTGTTGTTGTTTGTTTATTTTTCGAGACAGGGTCCCCTGTGCCCAGCTGTCCTGGATCTCACTCTGTAGACAGGCGGGCCCTTGACTACACAAGATCTGCCTGCCTCTGCTCCACAGTGCTAGGAATTAAAGGTGTGGTGCCACCATGCCAGCAAGATGCCATTTAAGGATAAGGAAAATGAACATAAATGCTTGTCTAAACTCATCCAACTAGGAAGACAAAGCGGGATATGTATTTTTTTTTTGGTATGGTTTGTAAATATAGATATTTTTAATTTTTATCTGTTATTTAAAAAAAAAAAATGGGATGGGATGGGATGGTAGCTCATTATGTATGAGTGCTTGCTGCATAAGCAGCAGGGCCTGAGTTTGGATCTCAACATCCTTGTAAGAAAGAGCCATACTAGGTCAGGCACATGCCTATAAATCCTGGTCCTGCTGTGGCAGAGACAGGAGAACTGCTGGGGCTTGCCAGCTGCCAAGCTAGCTCTAGATTCAATGAGAGACCCTGTCTCAAGGAAATCAATAAGACAGAGAGGATAAAACAGGACACCCAAAGTCCTCCAGGTTCAGTGAGACAACCTGCCTCAAAAAATAAAAATATATATATATAATAGAATAATAGATATTATATATATATATATATATATATACACACACAGTACACATATACACCACACTTGCACATACATCTAAGGTTCTGAAGTAATTGTTTACCAAATCCAAGGCTTAGGCTTCAATATCTAGTATCATAAAAACCAATGTGTGTGTGTGTGTGTGTGTGTGTGTGTGTGTGTGCATTCTTAAACCTCATGTCTAGAGGTTTCTTTTCATAGGTGTTGAGCAGGGTCCAGGAATCTCTACATTTCGCACTCTGTGCACCTTCATCTCCCTATGTTCTGGTAGTTGAATGACCTTGGGTAAGACTTGCTAAACAACTGACAGTGTCTTCTAGCCCAGTAAAGGAATGGGTTTGATACTTAACTTCTATTAGTATTTTGTTTTTTTTATTGATTATTTTTATTGCATGTGTATGAGTACGTTGCCTGCATGTTACATGCATGTGTATGAGTACATTGCCTGCATGTTACATGACTGCACCTGTGCTGTTTAGTGTCCATGAAGGTCAGAAGACGGCATTGGATCCCCTTGGAACTGGAGTAAGAGTGGTTGTTAGCCATCATGTGGGTGCTGGGAACTGAACCCAGGTCCTCTGCAAGAACAGCTAGTGCCAGTGCTCTGAAACACTGAGCCATCTCTTTGGCCCCAAGGATTTTTTTTTAATCATAGGTAGATCTTTTCCTGCAATGCATCACTGTCCTCCTCTAGGTACAATGAAATATTCTATGTATATATCCTAGTCTGGTTTCTTTTGCTGTGATAAAACACTCTGACCAAAACCAGCTTGGGGAGGAGAGGGTTTATTTGCCTTACATGTCCCTGTCACAGTTCATCACTGGGGGAAGTCAGGGCAGGACCCTGGAGGCAGAAGCTGAAGCAGAGACCAAGGAGGAATGCGGCTTGCTAGCTTGCTCTCTTAAAGGCCTGTGCTCAGCTTGCTTTTCTTAAAGGACAATTTGGTCTGCATGTACAGAAGTGCACCATGTGCATGCAATGCCTGTGGAAGTCAGAAGAGGGCATTAGACTCCCCAGGAACTGGAGTTACAGACAGTTGTTAGCCATGTGCCTACTAGGAACTGAACCTGGGTTCTCTGCAAGAGCAGAGGAGATGGCTGCTGAGTCATCTCTCTAGCCCTTCAGCCTGCTTTTTTTTTTTTTTGTCTTTTCGAGACAGGGTCTCCCTGTAGCCCCAGCTGTCCTGGAACTCACTCTGTAGACCAGGCTGGCCTTGAACTCATAAAGATCCGCCTGCTCTGCCTCCCAAGTGCTCGGATTAAAGGCATGTACCACCACACATGGCAAGAAATGTTAATTTTAAAATATTACTATTTTGATGCTGGTGATCTTGATACAAAGGCATTTTATGCTGTTCTAAACATTTAAATTCTTACATTCTCAGCTTGGTATCTTTTTCTTTTTTCTTTTTTTTTTTTTGAGACAGGATCTCCCTTTAGTCCCAGCTGGCCTGGAATTCACTCTGTAGACCAGGCTGGCCTTTAACTCACAGAGATCTGCCTGGCTCTGCTGGGTTTAAAGGCGTGCACCACCATGCCCAGCACAGCTTGCTATCTTTAATGAGCAATATGAAAATTGGTAATATTTCAACCCTAAGGTAATAAATAGACAAAGTAAAAAAAAAAAAAAAAAGAACCTATATTAGTCAGGGTTCTCTAAAGAAACAGAAGCAACAGGACAAATATATAGCTATATACAATTTATTGATTTGCTCACGTGACAGAGTTCAAGGAGTCCAATAGTAGCCGCACTGCATTGGAAAGGCTGAGAATCCAGGGATCTGCTCAGTCACAAGGCTGGATGTCTCAGTAGTCCCAATCTGGTGCTGAAGGCCCGATGGATTCCAGGAGATCTGCCGGTCTCAGTACACACTGGGATCCGTAGGGTTGATCACAGCAGCAAGACAAACTCACCAGTGAGAGAGAGGCAAGTCGCAGGAAAAAAGGGACCAGATCCCTCTGGCATGGCCTTTAATACTGCCTGCCAGCAGAAGGTAATGTGCACATTTGGGGTGGGCCATCCAGGTTGAGATAGTCCAATCCAAAGATCCTTTTTCTCTTATTTGTTCCTTAGTCCAGTCAAGTTGACACCCAGGATTAACCATCACAGAAACTATAGGTGAATTATTAGAACTGTTACAACTAATAAATTACTGAAATTGTTGGACATAAAATTACAGAAGTAAATTGATAAACTCCCTAAATAATCAACTAGAATTATGAAACAAAATATATCTATTTTAAAAACACAAAACTATAAGATTTTACTAGGAAAATAATATATATATATACATGATCTAAATGAATATATATCAAAGAGAAAAAGTCAATAGTGTTTGGAAAATTATTTAGTAATTTGAGGACATCATTATTTTTTTTTTGAGGACTTCATTCTTGATCATGCTGTTCTAAGGATGTAGATATTGAAGTTATTGATGAAGAGCCAAATGACTTTATTTGACTCTTACTAGCTTAATTGCACCCTAATGTGATTCATTCCTGACTGATGTGACTTTGGCATGCCCCCCTAAAGCTCCTTTGGACACTGGTGGACCTTTGTCCCCTGTCTGCCTTTCTGTTTGTGGACCCTTGTCAAGGCTATTGAAAAAGATCAAACAAACAGATTGGGAAGGGAAGAGTCCAACCTCCATGCTTTAATAGCTATGGACCTTGGGTAACAAACTAACCACTGTTTCTTGTTTTTATCTTTAAAATGGGTTATTGCCTCATAGTATTATTTCTGTCCATTAAATGAGACAAATAATGAAATCATGTTAGGTTTACAACAAAGTGAAAACTTCTACTAGGCTGTTTGCCACTTTCCCCTCAGTTTCCAGCTCATCACAGCACTGTCTCTAATGGCAGCTCTGTTAGTAGATTCTAGCTTTGATTTAGAATACAATAACGGGGTACAATCTGACTGTAGGCTTTATCTAGTCAATAAGATTAGCGACTCAAAGATTAAAAAAACATCTCATGTAAGGTGTCCTTGCATTGCTAGACATTGGAACTGTGACACTCCAGTCTTACTAAGTAGACTGTAAGCTTGAAGATTCTAAGAGCTTTCTGTTAGTGATTACATTAGAATCTAGAAAATACTCAATTTTTAAAATTACATCACTTGAAGTTCTTCTCTCGAGTACAAACAGCCCTCCTAGTTCCAAGGATGCTCCTGTTTACAGCCCCTGGTAGCAAGCCATGCTATGTTATCTTGTCTATATTTCCTCAGCTGAAATCATTTTAATTGGGATAGAGGCAATAACCTTTGAAATTTGGCCTTAATGCCTTATCTGTGCCCTTCCACATAGTCATTTTAACTTCTCAAATGCTGGATTCTAAAGAGATGGCTCAGAGGTTAAGAGCACTGGCTGCTCTTGCAGAAGACCCAGGTTTAGTTCCCAGCACCCATATGGTGGCTATCAACCATCTGTAGTTCCAAGAGATCCAATGCCCTCTTCTTACTCCTATGGATATTGCCTCCATAAATACACTTACATGCAGGCAAAACTCTCATACACATAAAAAATAAAAATAAATAAATTAAAATGTTTTTAAATTTCTCAGCTATTCTTCCTTCTGAATTGATACCAAAGTGAGAATGTGATTATCAAGGGGAAACATACATGTTGGAAAAACCATGCATGAATAGCTTTTATACTACTTACCTCTTATTTATTTCCAAATTAAGGCCTTCACAGATACATTATAGGGTCAAGAAAAGAATCTACCAGCATATCCCTTGGAGACAGTTATAAATGAATATAGAATGATGACATCATAATAATGATAGAAGCAGTTTATAATTTGTCCCAGATATTTACCTGTGTTGTTTCATTTAGTTTCACAGTAACTCACAAATAACCTATATTCTTGATTCTGTTTTAAGAGCAGCAATGAAAGCTTTAAGAGGAGCAAGGAAAGTTTTGAGATCAATAGCTTGTTCAAAGGCCAGATAGTAGTAACAGTCCGGCCGACCAAAGATACCCCACTCTATAGTCCTTAGCTTTTTGCCACCTAAGGGCAAATGGATAAGCACTGGAACAAAGGAACCATGAGAATAAATAAAAGATGTGACTGTCACAAGGGAATAGACGATTTTACTTAATTCTCCAAAGTAGTCCTACAATCTGCTAGGAAATTTAGCTCACTTTTCTAACATTCTGAACAAGTACCTAAAAATAAATGTTATTGCCAGGCATAGTGGCACACGCCTTTAATCCTAGCCCTCGGGAGGCAGAGGCAGGCAGATCTCTGTGAGTTCAAAGCCAGCCTGGTCTACATAGCGAGCTCCAGGCCAGCTGGGACTAAAGGGAGACCCTGTCTCAAAAGGACCAAAAATAAATAAATAAATAAATAAATAAATAAATAAATAAATAAATAAATAAATGTTATTTAGCCAAATACCTCTGGAGCTATAGTCAATAGAGCAAAGTCCAGAGTTTGAATTGCAAAAGAAGTTTTCTAGGCAGTATTTGCTTGGCAGAGCTACACTGGCATAAGTTCCTAAAATAAAAAGAGTTCTTTGTCCCATGTTGGGACATAGGTAACAAAGCTTCTTTTTCCATACCCAGTATATATCCATCTAGCAGCCACGCTTGCAAATCTTCATACGTCTTCATGAATATATTCTCCTTTTATTTTTTTAAGGTAAAGGAAGAAATTGGAGATGTTAGCATTCTCATAAATAATGCTGGTGTCGTCTATACGTCAGATTTGTTTGCTACACAGGATCCTCAGATTGAAAAGACTTTCGAAGTCAATGTCCTTGCACATTTTTGGGTGAGTATGGCTTCTTTTATAAAAATACTCCCTTTTGGAGCTGGAGAGATGGCTCAGTGGTTAAGAGTGCCGACTGCTCTTATAGAGGACCCGGGTTCCATTCCCAGTACCCACATGGCAGCTAAAAACCACCTTTAATCTAGGTGTGGTGGTGCATGCCTTTAATCCTAGCACTCAGGAGGCAGAGGCAGGCAGATCTCTGTGAGTTCAAGGCCAGCCTGGTCTACAGAGTGAGTTTCAGGCCAGCTGGGGCCTTAGGGAGACCCTGCCTCAACAACAACAACAACAACAACAACAGCCAGCTTGGTCTAGAGTGAGTTCCAGGCCAGCTGAGGATATAGGAAGACTCTGACTCAACAACCACCACTACCACAACAACAACAATCACTCCCTTTTGCCAAGCATGGTGGTGCACATGTTTAATCCCAGCACTCGAGAGGCAGAGGCAGGCAGATCTCTGTGAGTTCAAAGCCAGCCTGGTCTACATAGCGAGCTCTAGGCTAGCTGGGACTAAAGGGAGACCCTGTCTCAAAAAGACTAAAAAAAAAAAATACTCCCTTCTGAAAACCCCAAAGATTAAGAGTTCGTCTTTAACGCTATAACTGAATTTTACCAATGATTGTCCTGTCCAAAATTAATGACAAAGTAAATCATTATAAACTTCGGATGTTGTGTACGTTTGTTTGACATAAGGTCTCATATAGCCAAGGCTAGTCCTGAATTCACTATGTAGTTCAAGGCTAGCTCTGAACTTATCATCCTGCCACTGTCTTCAAAGCACTGGGTTTGCAGGAAAGCACCACCATACCTGGCTTGTATGCTTTGATGCTAAGCTTTTCCACATCTCTCTGTGATAGTATAAAGCAAGGGAACAGAGACATCTCCAGAGAAAATAGACTGTTCTGCTTCCCACCCACTCGTGCCCCTTTCCCAAAGCCTAGGGAACAGCTTGCGGAAGAGGAGGCGTGGTAGAATGTAAGGGCTGCAGAGAGATTGGGGTGAATCGCGAGACTACAGCAATATAGACTGGACTCCTAATTGACCCAACATGCCTGTGCATACAAGCTTTACCAACTGGACTGTGGGAACCTTGGGTTGTTTAAAATTTGGACATAGATACTTGCAAATTGGTTTTACATGAATGTTACTTACATTCATTGCTTAAGATTAATAATTTGACTCACTTCAAAAAAAATGCACCAATTACCTAATTGTATGGCAAACTGAGCAATGTCAATGTTATCTGAAAACAACTGTGCTATTATATTGTAGAATCCCTTTAAAAAAATAAAGGGAAAAAAAGGAAAAAAAATATGATGGTCTGAGGGAAGGAAAAGCATTGCATCGTGCAGAAATCATTAAGAAGCAAGAGGTGAAAGGGATGTGAAACATTCTACCCTACCAGGAAGAGCATTGAGATCAAGAATTGAACAACTCACTGCCTTCAGGAAGCTCCAAATAGTGAACAGATTCACTAGACATCTCCTCCTCAAGAGTAGATAAGCAGTAAGGACTGCTGAGAGGCACCGTCAGTCCAGCCATGCTGCCTGAAAAGGACACCCTCATATCTGTTAAGCTGTCTAAAAATTGTGCAGCAAACTCCAGATTTATGTCTTTAATCCTCCATCACACTTGCTCATAATACGGCCTTTTAAGGCTGCAGCTGTATTTGATTCATTCCAAATAAATACTCTGGTAAGTAAAAAAAAAAAGTAGGGGAACAGAGACCACACCCCAGTCAAAGTCTACCCTCTCTGCCAAGGATGAATCCAGTTTGCTTTCAAATTCTTATGCAACTCAGGCCCGTATTATTTTCTGGCCTAAGCGTTGCAGACTTTATGGTGACCTCACATTCAAGGACATTAGCATGTGTTTCTGAAGACATCAAATAATCTCAAACAGCCAATTCATAAAAGATTCATTATGTGAAGTTATTGGGACAGTTTTTCCTATTTTTCCCAAGGCACTGATGTGTAGCTTCCTGTGTTTATGCCTAGTAAAATGTAGGGTATTATCTCATTTGTTTCTGCACCTCAGCATGCAGTGTGCACTCAGGAAGTGTTAAGCATGTGAATCAAGTAGTAGCTGCTGGGAGATTGCTGTCCACAGTATAACCAATATAACCAAATTATTATCTAACAATTTAATATTAAGTGTAAATTACTTTAATTATAATCCCTGTTCAATATATGAGCATCAATGACAAGAGATGGAGGGTTAGGGGGATTTAAGAAGTTAGCAATTTAAATGAGATGGGTTCTTGAAGCTTTCAGCTGCCCTTGTCTTAGTTTTTCTGATGTGGGCACCCTATTGTCTTACACTTAGCACTTTCGACGTTTTCATTTCTGTTGGGAACAATGTTTTAAAAGTGTGAATTTGTTTGTTTCAGAATATTCTCAGTGAGTCTCTGAATCAGAAATACTATATATTTTCTCTTTTAATAAAAATTATTTCTAGACTACAAAAGCATTTCTTCCAGCGATGATGAAGAGTAATCACGGCCATATTGTCACGGTGGCGTCAGCAGCTGGGCATACAGTGGTTCCCTTCTTACTGGCTTACTGGTATGTGAACACGTTTCCTCCCTTGACTCCTGTACTTAACTTGCAAGAGCTACATACTGGGAGTGTATCTCAAAACAAACAAACATACAAAAAAATACATACAAACAAACAAGTTTTTCATAGTAATAATACATCAGCATCAGTTTCAGTTTCTGCATGATATGACACTGTGTGTGTATGCCATTATTCCATTGTCCATTATCCTTGGGACTTTGTCAAGATTCTTTCAGTTAAAAAAGAATATAAACCTAATGGGTAATTTTGTATGAAATGCACAAAGCTTCAATAAAAATTAGCTTTGGCGGGGGGGGGGGGGGATTAAAGAAAAAAAAAAAAAGAATATAAACCTTAAATTTGCTCCACACCAAGAGGACCCAGAGCTGGTCTCTGGCAGGCTGTCTACCTCTAGTGGCAACATTGCTACCAGCAGTTCAACTGAATTCTTTAATCCTTTAAATTTCAGGATGGCGGGATAGGATGGGACAGGACACTTTATCACTTCCCCAAAGCGTTTTCAAACAAGTTAGTTATAGGCTTCAACATCTGTAACAACGTCTATATGGACACCAGAAGAGACCGTCGGAGTCCCTTCCCTAGCACTGGATTGTGGATGGTGATTACCCCCTATGTGGGTACCGAGACCGAACCCCAGTCCTCAGCAAGAACAGCCAGGGTTCTTAACTGCTATTCCCTCCAGCCTCAGCTTTAACAACAAAAACTGAGAAAACTTTTCACAGCTTTTATTTTTCAAAACACAAGTGAATTGAAAGGATATATAGGTACTTGATTGAAATACTAATTCATAGAGATTTAAATAAGGGGGCTGGAGAGATGGCTCAGCAGTTAAGAGCACCGACTGCTCTTGCAGAGGACCCAGGTTCGATTCCCAGCACCCACACGGCAGCTAAAATCCGTCTTTAACTCCAGTTCTGGGGAATCCGACGCCCTCTTCTGACCTCTGTGGCATTGCACGACAATGGTGCACCAACCTACATGCAGACAGTATACTCAATACACATAAAAAATAATAAATAAAAAAATAAAAGTATAAGGACTATCTGGTAATTAATGTCACTGATCTATACACTCAAGATGGCAAATTTTTGAAAAAATGTAAATTTATGTATATGTGTGTGAACCTGTGAGAGTTTAAGTGCACCATGTGTATGCAAGAGCATGTGGATGTGAAGGCCAGGGGTCAGACCTATAACTGGAGTTACAGGAAGTTGGAGCCACAGTGTGGGTGCTATAATACCCCCAAATCATTGAATTATAAACCTTAAGCCAGTAAATTTGTTCTATATGAATTTACATTTTCATAAATCTCTTTTTTTTTTTTTTTTTTTTTTTTTTTTTTGACAGGGTCTCCCTTTAGTCCCAGCTGGCCTAGAGCTCACTCTGTACACCAGGCCAGTTTTGAACTCACAGAGATCCACCTGTCTCTGCTTCCTGAGTGCTGGGATTAAAGAAGTGCATTTTTTTTTTTTTTTGGTCTTTTTGAGATTACCACGCCTGGCCAAATCTCTTTTTTATTTTTATTTTTATTTATTTCTGTATGTGTATGAATGTACTGTCTGCATGCAGGTATGTGCACCTGTGTCGTGCAATGCCTCAGAGGTCAGAAGAGGGTGTCGGATTCCCCTGGAACTGGAGTTCTCCTGGAATTGGAGTTTCAGATGGTTCTCGGCCGCCACGTGGGTGCTGGGGATTGAACCCGGGTCCTCTGTAAGAGCGGTCAGTGCTCTTAACTGCTAGGCCATCTCTCCAGCCCCAAATCTCTTTTCTAAAATGCTGCCTGGAGGGCTGGAGAGATGGCCTAGCGGTTAAGAGCACCGACTGCTCTTACAGAGGACCCGGGTTCGATCCCCAGCACCCACATGGCGGCCGAGAGCCGTCTGAAACTCCAATTCCAGGAGAACTCCAGCTCCAGGGGAATCCGAGACCCTCTTCTGACCTCCGCGGCATTGCATGACACGGGTGCACAGACTTGCATGCAGGCAGTACATTCATACACATACAGAAATAAATAAAATTAATTAAAAAAAAATTAAAAAAAAATACAAAAAAATAAAATGCTGCCTGGAAATATAATGTCCATTTAGAATAATTTCACTGTTATTTCCAAATGAAGGTGCTTTTGCAAGAATCACTTTGTGCTGTGATTCACTTATTTGACAAATATTTACTGAGTACCTATTAAGTTTCAAGCCAGGCATTAGGACCTAGAGATTCATTTATGGCTGATATAGACATGGAGCTTTAGTAAAAGTGTAGGGACTTGGGAGCTTGGGAGATGGCTCAGTCAGTAAAGTCCATGCCACATGAGCATGAGAACTTGACTTCGGATCCCTAATATCCTCATAAAAAGCCAGGCACAGCAGCACATGCCTATAATCTCAGCACCGTAGACAGGCAGAAAGAGGAGGATGCTTGAGGCTTGTTGGTAGAGTGCATTAGTGGAAGACACCCATTGTTAACCTCTGGCCTTCACACACGTGAACACACACACAAATACAGATACACAAAAATGTGTAAGGGATAGCTTAGGGATGGTATGATGTAGGAAATGATCTATGTCATTGTGCCTAAGGCTTTTGTGTGTCTGTGAATTTCCTTGGGTATCTTACAAGACAGCTCCTGGTCCAGTAGGTCTGCACTGGGCCTGTGCTGCAGGTGGTGCCCTTGCTGCCAGTCAGACCGGACCTAACTATAGGAGCACAGTGTTCTTGAATTTCACTTACAAACTCTTTTCTTTCAGTTCCAGCAAGTTTGCTGCTGTTGGATTTCACAGAGCTTTGACCGATGAACTGGCTGCCTTAGAAAGAACAGGAATCAAAACATCATGCCTCTGTCCTAACTTTATAAACACTGGCTTCATCAAAAACCCACATACCAAGTAAGTTGAGACCAAGATTAAGACAGAAGCACTGGTGTTTGCTATGAATATGATTCTGGGGGTTTTCCTAAATCCCTGAAACACCTGCTATTCAGTGCTTTCGGTTCACCTTGCTTTGAGTTTCTTTACACTGCAGGGAAACAGGTGGAGAAACAAAGAGAGGAGGGACAGAAGGACTAGACATACAAAGGATGGACAGAAGGACTAGACATACAAAGGAAGGACAGAAGGACTAGACATACAAAGGACGGACAGAAGGACTAGACATACAAAGGAGGGACAGACGGACTAGACATACAAAGGAAGGACAGAAGGACTAGAGATACAAAGGATGGACAGAAGGACTCGAGATACAAAGGATGGACAGAAAGACTAGAGATACAAAGGATGGACAGAAGGACTAGAGGTACAAAGGACAGACAGAAGGACTAGAGATACAAAGGACAGACAGAAGGACTAGAGATACAAAGGACAGACAGAAGGACTAGACATACAAAGGACAGACAGAAGGACTAGAGATACAAAGGACAGACAGAAGGACTAGAGATACAAAGGACAGACAGAAGGACTAGAGATACAAAGGACAGACAGAAGGACTAGAGATACAAAGGACAGACAGAAGGACTAGAGATACAAAGGACAGACAGAAGGACTAGAGATACAAAGGACAGACAGAAGGACTAGAGATACAAAGGACAGACAGAAGGACTAGAGATACAAAGGACAGACAGAAGGACTAGAGATACAAAGGACGGACAGAAGGACTAGAGATACAAAGGACAGACAGAAGGACTAGAGATACAAAGGACGGACAGAAGGACTAGAGATACAAAGGACAGACAGAAGGACTAGAGATACAAAGGACAGACAGAAGGACTAGAGATACAAAGGACAGACAGAAGGACTAGAGATACAAAGGACAGACAGAAGGACTAGAGATACAAAGGAGGGACAGAAGGACTAGAGATACAAAGGAGGGACAGAAGGACTAGACATACAAAGGACAGACAGAAGGACTAGAGATACAAAGGATGGACAGGACTAGAGATACAAAGGACGGACAGAAGGACTAGAGATACAAAGGACGAACAGACCGAAGGACTAGAGATACAAAGGATGGACAGAAGGACTAGACATACAAAGGACGGACAGAAGGACTAGACATACAAAGGAGGGACAGAAGGACTAAACATACAAAGGAGGGATAGACAGACTAGACATACAAAGGTGCAGGTGGATTCGTTAATCCTTCCTTTGTTTCTTCAACCCTGAGCAGTGATTTTAGACTCAGGGTACATCCTGTCACCTGGAGTCCTTGGGGCAGGTACAGGGCTCCCCTGCTCCAGATATGACCTACATTGTTTAGTTGTGGTGAGGTAATGGAGAGGAAGGTACCTGGATCCCTGTTCAAAAGCTTCCTAGGTGGTTCCAATTGCTATGGTGTAGAAAGTTCTTTCTTTGAATAATGTAGAGATTATCTTCCACAATGAATTCCAGCTCAAATCTTCTTGGTTAAAAAAAATGAAAAGATAAATGTCAGGTCTGGGAGTAATTTTTAATGTTTCTTCTCTTTGGCATCAAGTGTCTTTATAATCATAATGCACATTCTTACATTCAAACATAACAGAAAATACCCTTAGGAAGTTTCTTTCCAGATTTCCTTGACCTAATAGAATCCTCTCTTAACATTTGATAAACATCTTTCTAGATAGCTTAATATATAATAAATAAAAATTCCAAGCTTTGAGACAGGATCTCCCCATGCAGCCCTGGGAGAAGGAGAGTTATTCTTCTTTAAGGGTGTGACGCTACAGAAGGATAGGAAGAACACTGAAGGACACTTGGGGATACGGATTACTTGATAAACTTTAATATATATGACAGAGTACATGAAATCTAGTGGGTGTTAGGGGCTATGAGGGGATTGCAGATCATGGAGGAGGTGTCTTAATATGATCACAATATACTGTGAGAAACTCATAAAAATTCAGTATGCACTGAATGCATGTCCATTGTGAAGTTAAAAAAATCATAAATTATGTCAGGTGTGGTGGCACACGCCTTTAATCCTAGCCGCACTCGGGAGGCAGAGGCAGGTGGATCTCTGTGAGTTCAAGGCCAGCCTGGTCTACAGAGTAAGTTCCAGGACAGCTGGGGCTACAGGGAGACCCTGTCTTGAAAAGACCAAAAAAAAAATCATAAATTGAACCATGAACCCTCCTAACACAACTAATACAAAAAATATTTTCTCATTTTATTTTCCATTGGTGTATGTTCATTGTACATGGTGTTGTATGAAATCAGGACATTTTCATGCTAGTACATGCATATGAGTACCTTGAGCATATTCCCCTTCATAATTCTCTATTCTCCCTTTCCTCCCTTCCATTAGTTCCCTTTATTCCCTAAACAGTTTCACTTCTTTCTTTGTATATCTGTGTGCATGGATGTTGACAGATGTGTGTGCACATGGATATGCATGCCTGTGGAGGCCAGAGATCCAAGTCATATGTCTTCCTAAATTGCTTTCCACATCACCTATTGGTTTTTGTTTTATTTTGTTTTGTTTGTTTGTTTTTGAGACAGGGTCTTCCTACAGCTCCAGCTGGCCTGGAACTCACTACATAGACCACAGTGGTCTTGACCTTACAGAGAGCCACCTGCCCCTGCCTCCTGAGTGTTGGGATTAAAGGCGTGTGCCACCATGCCCAGCTCTATTTTCTTTTTTTTTTTTTTTTTTTTTTTTTT
>VZQC01008149.1:1045246-1063700 GCA_009823505.1 Rhizomys pruinosus
GAAGGGAAGGAAGGAAGGAAGGAAGGAAAAAGAGGAAGGAAAGAGGAAGGAAAGAGGAGGGAAAGAGGAAGGAAGGAAGGAAGGAAGGAAGGAAGGAAGGAAGGAAGGAAGGAAGGAAGGAAGGAAGAAAAAAGAAAGAAAGAAATGAAGGAAGGAAAGAAAGAAAGAAAAAGAAAGAAAGAAAAAGCAAAAGCCAAGCATGCACTTGATGCACTTGCAGTCCCAGCTGTCTGGAGGCCGAGGCAGGAGGGTCACCTAAACCTATAGGAACCACACCATCTTCATCTGCACTAACTAGAAAACCTTGATTTGATCCTGAGGAAAAAAAGAAAAAAAAGAACAGATCAGTTTTAAGTAGAGTTGAAGAGAGGGTCTGATAAAAATAAAGTTTGCTGGGCATGGTGGCAGTGCATGCCTTTAATCCCAGCACTCAGGAGGCAGAGGCCAGTGGATCTCTGAGTTCAAGGCTAGCCTGGTCTACATAGTGAGCTCCAGGCCAGCTGGGACTAAAGGGAGACCCTGCCTCCAAATGACCAAAAATAAAGGAAGGAAGGAAGGTTGGTTTGCAGATTTCCTATATTATTTCAGGATTTAGATGCTAAAATAAAATGTTATCATCAATTTTGTTTTTTTTTCAGCAGTAAAAACCAGACACTACTTTTAGCTACAAGTGAGAGTTTTGTTTTTTTTTAACCTTACTCCTGGACAAGGCTGAACAAGGCAAGAGTGCCCTCTTCTGGCAAAACTGTACTCATACAGTCTTTTAAAATCATTAAAGAACTTTTTAAAAAATATTTTATTACTTTTATTTTATGTATATGTATTCCCTGCATGTCAGTGTACCCCTGCCATGCAGTGCCCCTGGAGGACAGAACAGGATGTTGGATTCCCTGAAACTGGAATTACAGATAGTTGTTAGCTGCCACGTGGGTGCCAGGATTCAAACCCCGGTCTTCTGCAAGAACCACCAGTGTTCTTAACTGCTGAGCCATCTTTCCAGCCCCATTACAGAACTTTTTAAAAGTGTGGTTGGGGACTAGAGTCCAGCCTAATCAGAGAAACAGAAATCTGGCTTTGAAGGCCTAAGGTTTTGGCCTGCCCCAGACTAAGTTTTCGGTGTCACATGACCTGAAGATGAAATTAGTTGTAATATAAAAACAGTACTTCTGAGTAGCAGAAAGAGAAGGTACCTTAACTGAACACCTGTTCATATTTAGCACACACACACACACACACACACACACACACACAAAATTGTCCCTCACGTTGAGGTTTAAGAAAAAGGCAGATAGACACTAAATACCATCTGCCTTTTTCTTAAACCTCAACGTGAGGGGCGATTTTGTGTGTGTGTGGGGGGGGGGGGTGTGTTTGTGTATTTTTGAGACAGGGTCTCCCTTTAGTCCCAGTGTGTGTGTGTGTGTGTGTGTGTGTGTGTGTGTGTGTATTTTTGAGACAGGGTCTCCCTTTAGTCCCAGCTGGCCTGGAGCTCACTCTGTAGACCAGGCTTGCCGGGTCATCTGGCAGGTAGAGCAGAGAGAGTCGGGCCAGCCTGTCTCTCCCCGGGGGCTGAGCTGGATGGCGAGTGTCAAGGATCCCCCAAAAAGAACCACGCTGGGGGAGAGTAGTCAGGAGTCTCATCAAAGCAAGAACTCACTTTATTGTGACAGGCAGCGGCTTATAAAGGAAAAGACCACGAGGGAACAGCCAATCATCTTAAAGGTCAAATAGCTAGAGCCAATGGGTGCTAGGAACTGAACCTGCATCCTCTGGAAGAGAAGCCAGTGCTCTTAACCACTGAGCCATCTCTCCAGCCCTATCCTGTAATAACTCTTGACTCTACAAGATGGGTTGGGTTTCTGTAACTAACAAAATACATGAGCTAACCAGTGAAAAAAGGTTTATTTACTTATGGAAAGTTTTGTTTGGGCCTACTGTTTTTGAAGGTTCCAGTCTGTGATTGGTTGGTCTCATTGCTTTGGGCAACACATCAAGGTAGCAGCATGTAAACCAGGTGTGATGGCTTATGTTTTTCATCTCAGCAATCAGGAAGCTGAGGCAGGAGGATCACAAGTTAAAGGTCAGTTTGGGCTACATAATGAAACCTTGACTCAAAACAAAACAAGAAGAATTTCTTCCTCTGCTATTTTTGGAAAAATTCAAGAAGCATTTGTGTTCATTTATTTTTAAATATTAAATAGAAGCTAAGCATGGTGGCCAGAATCACTAGTTCAAGGCCAGCTGTGAGCTGCTGTGGTTCCTTAGGTAACCTTACTTAGCCAGCCTGGGCTACATAGTCTCAAATAGTTTTGAGTACTTATTGAAGTACTCTTTCTTTTTTTCAGTTTTATTCATTTTTTTATGTGCCCGTTTTGCTGCATGTATGTAAGGGTACTATGTCATGCAATGCCCCGTGTTGTTTGCTTAGGACCAGCTGGCCCGCCTACCTTACTTCCTTTGGCCCAGGTCTTGTTTAAACAAACCTGGCCCGATTGCCTTACTTCCTTTAAGGTGTAGCAGGCTCAAGAAGTTGCCCCCTCATGGGCCAAGACAAAGCAGGCCCAACACAGGCTGGCCTTGAACTCACAGAGATCCAGCTAGCTGCCTCTGCCTCCCGAGTGCTGGGATTAAAGGGCGTGCGCCACCACATCCGGCAGGGGAGATGTTATTAGTCATCTGGTAGATAAGGGTTAGAGACCTGTAAGTCACATGCGCATAAGTGACAGAGCCGAGGTTCAGACCAAGTTACACAGAGCCAGAGTTTTCAATGAAGAAAGTTGAGTCAGCCTCTAAATGGTTGAGGCTGAAATCAGTTGTTGCCTGTTAACGTTGGCACTTGCTCTTAAGGCACGCACAGGTGCACTTCTTCACTTTCTATATTTATACTGTGACACACTACAGAGAAACAGGCTTACCATAAAGGTACATTTAGTTTATACAGCATAGTTTGAATTTATGGAAATGAAATATAATCAGATATTCTGATTACACTCTTGAAAACACAGAATTATTTTCATTAAATAAACTTGGACCTCAGCTTTATTTAAACACATTCAGTGAAGACCTGATAAACCCAAAAAACCCTACTAGTTACTTCATATCATTTCCTCTATTCTGTAACCCTGGAGGACCAGGTGTGCTTCTCTGGCACAGTTTGATGTTCCTGCTCTAATTATTTTGTTTGTTCATTGGTTGGTTGTTTTTTGTTTTTGTTTTTGTTTGTTTTTCTTTGTTGAGACATGGGCTCATGCAGTCCAGGCTGGCTTCGAACTTGTAGCCAAGGATGACTTGAATTTCTGATCCTCCTCCCTCTACATCCCAAGTGTTGGGATTGCAGGCATGCACCACTATATCCATCTTATCTTGTTCTAACACCTTTAAAAATTTTTTTATTCTTTTTTCATTTTATTTGTATGTGTGTTTTGCCTGCATGTATGTAAAAACATCATGTGCATATAATGTCTGCAGAAGTCTAAAAAAGATGTTAGATCCCCTGGAACTAGAGTTACAGATGATTGTTAGTTGCCCACAGAGGCCAGAAGAGGGCATTGGAGCCTTTGGAACCAGAGTTACTAGTGGGTGTAAAAGTAGCCAGTACTTTTAACTGCTGAGCCCCAATTGAATTTCTTATTAAAGATCTACTTCGTTTGTCTGTTTCTTCTCCGGTCACTTTTAGTAGTTGCATATTCCTAGGACTTTCTCATGTGCTGGCACGCTTGTTCATGGTACTCCCAGCAGCCATTTTTCCTTCTGTGGGGTCCTAGTAATGGCCCTGCTTACATTCCTGGGCTTTTTGTTGTTGTTGTTGTTGTTGTTTGTTTTGTTTTGTCTTTTTGAGACAGGGTCTCCCTATAGTCCCAGCTGGCCTGGAACTCACTCTGTAGACCAGGCTGACCTTGAATTCACAGAGATCCACCTGCCTCTGCCAAGTGCTAGGATTAAAGGCGTGCACCACCATACCCAGCTTAAAGATGGTTCTTAGCCGCCATGTGGGTGCAGGGAATTGAACCGGGTCTTCTGCACCGAGTGGCACTCCTAACCACTGAGCCATCTCTCCAGCCCACATTCCTGGTTTTGTATTCAGTGTCTTCTATTTTTCTTTTGTTCTAGCAAAAGATACTTTGCTCTCTTTGTTGCTCTTTGCAAAGACTCAGCCTTGGTTTCACTGATTGTATCTCTCTGCTGTATCTCTCTGCCATATCTCTCTGCTGTAGTTCTATGCTGTATATCTCTCTGCCATATCTCTCTGCTGTATCTCTCTGCTGTATCTCTCTGATGTATATCTCTCTGCTGTATCTCTCTGCTGTATATCTCTCTGCTGTATCTCTCTGCTGTATCTCTCTGATGTATCTCTCTGCTGTATCTCTCTGCTGTATATCTCTCTGCTGTATATCTCTCTGCTGTATCTCTCTGCTGTATCTCTCTGCTGTATCTCTCTGCTGTATATCTCTCTGCTGTATCTCTCTGCTGTATCTCTCTCTGCTGTATCTCTCTCTGCTGTATATCTCTCTGCTGTATATCTCTCTGTTGTATCTCTCTGCTGTATATCTCTCTGCTGTATCTCTGGTGCAGCTCTCTGCTGTATCTCTCTGCTGTATCTCTCTGCTGTATCTCTCTGCTGTATCTCTCTGCTGTATCTCTGGTGCAGCTCTCTGCTGTATCTCTCTGCTGTATCTCTCTGCTGTATCTCTCTGCTGTATCTCTCTACTGTATATCTCTCTGCTGTATCTCTCTGCTATATATCTCTCTGCTGTATATCTCTCTGCTGTAGCTCTCTGGTGTAGCTCTCTGCTGTATCTCTCTGCTGTATCTCTCTGCTGTATATCTCTCTGCTGTATCTCTCTGCTGTATCTCTCTGCTGTATATCTCTCTGCTGTATCTCTCTGCTGTATCTCTCTGCTGTATCTCTCCGCTGTATCTCTCTGCTGTAGCTCTCTGCTGTATCTCTCTGCTGTATCTCTCTGCTGTATCTCTCTGATATAGCTCTCTGCTGTATTTCTTCTCCATTCCACTTTTCTACAACTGAATCTTTACTATTTCTCAATTTGCCTCTGCTTTGGGTTCGGGTTGGTTTTGGCTTTGTAGTGTCCTACAGACTTTCACATCATCAACTTGATACTTTTCTTCTTTCTTCCTGTAGGCATTCCCCTCTGGGCCCTGCATCTCATAAATTTTGACATGGTGTATCTTTTCATCTGAAAGTATTTTCTATCTCTCTGCAGTTTCTCCTTTATTTCACTGGTTACTTAGGCATATACTGTTTACTTTCCCCATAATTGTGAACTTTCCAGTTTCCCTTAAGTTACTGACTTCTAATTTCATTCCGTTTTAGTCAGAAAACATTTGATATAATTTCAGTCTTTTTACACTTACTGAAATTCATGTGGTGGCCTAATATATAGTCTACCAGCACTATGTTTTTCTCCAACCATTTATAAGTGTGAGTGTGTGTGTGTGTGTGTGTGTGTATGTATGTATTACAGAAAGTTACATAAGAAGGTGACACTTTTCTGGGAGGACTGTAAAGTGCTAACCTGTATATTCCCAGTTAGCCAGCACGTTGCTGGTGGAGTGCTGATCCTGACTTGTCCTTACTCAGTGATGTCATGGGGTAGCTAAAATCACCCATGGTGGGAGCATCTGCACCATGGAAATCAACAAGTCCTGCTACACTGGGCTGTATGTCCTCTGGAGAGCCACTTGTTAAACACTGTCTACCATACTGCTATCTTATGCCTGTTTTCAGATCAAGAAACAAACAAAAATCTGAGTTGTAAAGAGTTGAAACTATTTTTCTCACCAAATTACCCAACTACTTAAATGATAAAATAATCAAATCCGATCCTTTGAATTAAAAGTACTCTTCAGCATTTCTCCTTTCCCTAACAACAGATTGGTTCAAAGTGGTGGTGTATAGTTTCTACAAAATGCATTATGAGCATTTGCTTAATATGATTGTAATTCTCATTAACATTAGAATGTTAGAAGAAAATGTTTTCAGGGCTGGAGAGATGGCCTAGTGGTTAAGAGTGCCGACTGCTTTTGCAGAGGACCCGGGTTTGATCCCCCAGCACCCACATGGTGGCTGAGAATCGTCTTAACTCCAGTTCCAGGGGAATCTGAAACCCTCTTCTGACCTCCACGGCATTGCACTACACAGGTGCACCAACCTGCATGCAGACAGTACATTCATACACATACAAAAATAAAAAAAAAGAAGAAAATGTTTTCAAGTACTGAGAACAATTTTATCCTAACAAGAAATTAAACTTTCTGAAAGTCCTTTCTTTTGGCTTTCTAAATCCATGACATGTGATGGTCATTGCACTTCAATGTTCTCTGACCCTAGGTAGAGCAAGTACACCAAGCAACATTCAGTCACTTCCTGGTGGAGAATACCCAGGCCACAATGCAGACTTTTGAGTGGTAGGGAAACAAGGCAACAGTGTGGACCTCTGAGTATGCTGTGCTGTTCACACAGGTGCTTATGAGCTTTGGTTAACTGGAGGCTGACGGCAGTGTGCTGTTCCTTGAATGCTTTTCATCAGCATTCTTCCATTTTCAGTCCATCCTCCTTGGCACTTATACCATTTATAATACTAGCCAACAGACTGCTTGCTTTCCTCATTACCTTAATCATTATATATCCTTTCCCAATATATCTCATACGGAAAACTATTGCTTCAGGGTCCCATGGGAAATTCTATATTCTAAAAAAACTACTAACATGCTTAGAATGAAAGATTACGTCATTTATTGCTAAGCTGTCCTCTCTTTTATGTATCCAATTATGTCTACTTTTTTAAATTATGTCCACTTTTAAATTCAGTACTACAGTTTCAGTCATCCTAATTTTATTTCACAGCCTATTTTTTTGTTTCAAATGAACTATTCTGTGTTTACTTCTAAGTGACTTCATCCCATTCTTTTTACCACACTTGTAATTACTCACGTGTTCTTTTAACTAGTCTGTTTTTCCAAAATGTCAGCAGTTTGGTGACATTCGCAAATTTAGTGTATGTAATTATGTATCTCTTTTAAAACTGCACATCTTTAATCCCAGCACTTGAGAGGCACAGACAGGCAGATCCCTGTGAGTTCAAGGCCAGCCTCGTCTACATATCGAGTTATAGCCTGGCTAGGGAAAAAAAAACAAACTACAAGTTTTAAGAAATTTATGTTCATGCTGGGCATAATGACACAGGCCTTTAATTCCAGCAGGTGGATCTTTGTAAATTCAAGGCCAGCCTGGTCTACATAGTGAACTCCAGGATAGCTGGGGTTATAGGGAGACCCTGTTTCAAAAAAGACCAAAAAAAAAATTCATCTTCACAGTAAATGGACTATTGGCTGAAATTAGACATTTATGTTAAAGTCACCACAAACCAATGGAGTTAGTAACTTTTCAAGAAGCCTACTGGGGGCCTAGAGAGATGGCTTAGTAGTTAAGAGCACTACCTGCTCTTACTGAAGACCTAGGTTCAAATCCCAGCACCCACATGGCAGCTAACAATTACCTGTAACTCCAGTTCCAGGGGATCCAAAGCTCTTTTCTGTTCCCCATTGGCATTGCACAGCACAGGTGCACTTACACACGTGCAGCCCAAACACTCAAACACACATAAAAATAAAAAAGTTAAAAAATTAAAAAAAAATGAAGCTTGCAGCCAGGCGATGCGGCGCCCACCCCCCTCGCCCCTCACCAGCAAGGAGGACGCGCCACACTAGGATTCTTCTGTAGACGTTTATTGCAGGGTTATTTACTTGAAGCGAGAGACAGACCCGAAGCCCAAACCCTGTGCTGCTTAAATAGACCTAGGAGGAATGTGGCACCTACTGATTGGTGCTCAACTGAAACCCTCATTTACATGCTCCGGGCTTGAGCGATGACCCCGCATAGTGCCAAGCACACATGCGCATTTAGGTTGTTTATCATTAATAGGCTACGTGGCCCTTCGGGCTGGGCGCCATCTTGTAATGGTGAATGTGGTGGCTTCCCACATCTCCTCCTTTTTTGTTTTAGTAAAGAGACTGTAACTGTTTTTGTTTTTGTTCTTGTTCCCCCTCCGGGGAGCTTTACTGTCCCCCCCCTCCCGGGGGGTCTTCCAAGCCCCTATTTAGCCCCTTTTTCGTCCCTTTCTAGCTCGTCCTTCTCAAAGCTGTTTTACACTTGACTGCAATGAGTTCTGAATGAGCTTCGCGGCTCTTTTTTAGCTCGTCCTTCCCAAAGCAGTTCCACACCTGACTGCAATGAGTTCTGAATGAGCTTTTCGGCCCCTTTTTTAGCTCGTCCTTCCCAAAGCAGTTCCACACCTGACTGCAATGAGTTCTGAATGAGCTTCCCGGGCCCTTTTTTAGCCTTTCCAGGCCCTACTGTTTTCCCTTTTCCGGGCTTTAACTATTTTTGCTTTATCGGGCTTTAACTGTTTTTTTTTTTTTGGGCTTTATTTATTTTTTTTGTTGTTCCCTTTTTTGGGGAGCCTTTTTATTGTCCCCATTTTTGGGGAGCCTTCTTTATTGTCCCCATTTTGGGGGAGTTTTTCTTTTTTATTATTATTATTTATTTTTGTATGTGTATGAANCCAGTGCCTCTTAACCACTGAGCCATCTCTTCCCACCCTACCGTAAAACTCTTGAAATCTACAAGAATGGGTTGGTTTCGGGTAACTAACAAAATACATGAGCTAACCAGTGAAAAAAGGTTTATTTACTTATGGAAAGTTTTGTTTGGGCCTACTGTTTTTGAAGGTTCCAGTCTGTTCTTGGTTGGTCTCATTGCTTTGGGCAACACATCAAGGTAGCAGCATGTAAACCAGGTGTGATGCTTATTGTTTTTCAATCTCAGCCAGAATCAGGGAAGCTGAGGCAGGAGGTCGAAGCAGAAATAACAGAGAAAATTCTTTTATTTTAAAAAAATAAAACAAAACAAAACAAGAAGAATTTCTTCCTCTGCTATGTTTTTTGGGAAAAATTCAAGAAGAATTGTGGTCATCATAGGATATTTATTTTGTAAATATTAAATAGAAGCTAAGCATGGTGGCGCAAATCCTATTCAAGGCCAGCGTGAGCTAGCGATTTGGTTCCTTAGGTACCTTACTTAGCCAGACCTGGCTACATAGTGAGTTCAAAAAAAAAAAAAAAAAAAAAAAAATCTGTTTTTTTTTTTCAGTTTATTTCATTTTTTATTGCCACGGTTTGTGTGCATGTATGTAAGGGTACTATGTCATGCAATGCCCATGTTGTTTGCGTTAAGGACCGCTTGCACCCTGAACTTCGCCTTTGGCCTCAGGTTCTGGTTTAGACAAACCTGGACCGAGTGCCTTGACGTACTTTAAGGTGTAGCAGGCTCAAGAAGTTGCCCAGGGCCTCATGGCCAAGACAAAGCAGTCCCAACACAGCGGGCCTTGAACTCACAGAGATCCAGCTAGCTAATCTGCATCGGCCTCCCGAGTGCTGGGATTAAAGGCGTGCGCCACCACAAAAGTCTTGAAAACCTGTCATGGAGATGTTGGATCTCTGGTAGATTAGGGTATAGACCTTCATATTCACATGCGCATGGAAAAGTTACAGAGGCCGATTATCAACCAATGTGAACACAGAGCCAGATTTTGGCATGAAGAAAGTTGAGTCAGCCTCTAAATGGTTGAGGCTGAAATCAGTTGTTGCCTGTTAACGTTGGCACTTGCTCTTAAGGCACGCACAGGTGCACTTCTTCACTTTATATATTTATCCTGTGACACACTACAGAGAAAAACCAGGATCATTACCATAAAGGTACATTTAGTTTATACAGCATAGTTTGAATTTATGGAAATGAAATATAATCAGATATTCTGATTACACTCTTGAAAACACAGAATTATTTTCATTAAATAAACTTGGACCTCAGCTTTATTTAAACACATTCAGTGAAGACCTGATAAACCCAAAAAACCCTACTAGTTACTTCATATCATTCCTCTATTCTGTAACCCATGAGGACAAGGTGTGCTTCTTCTGGGCACAGTTTGGAGGTTCCTCTCTAATTATTTTGTTTGTTCATTGGTTGTTGTGGTTTTTGTATTGGTGTTTTTTGTTTGTTTTTCTTTTGTATGTCATGTGCTCCATGCAGGTGCCAATGCTTTGGCGTCTAGCGAACTTGGACCAAAGATGACTGTGAATTCTGAATCCTCCCTCTACATCCAAATGTTGGGATGCAGTGCATGCACACTGATATCCTATCTATGGTTGTTCTAACACCTTTAAAAATTTTTTATTCTTTTTCAATTTTATTTGTAGTGTGTTTGAATGAGCGTCTGCATTAGGTTGGTCAAACTCTGTGCATTATGTCTGTCGGTAAGTCTAAAAAGTATTTAGATTCCCCTGGAACTTGATTACAGATGAGTGTTAGTTGCCCACGGAAGGGCCAGAAGGGCATTGTGAGCCTCTGGTGAACCAAGTTATACGTAGGGGTAAAAGTGCCGTACTTTTCGAAACTGCGTGAGGCCACCTCATTGAATTTCTTATAAAGATCGACTTCGTTTGTCTGTTTCTTCTCCGAGTCACTTGTTAGTAGTTGCAATATTCCTAGGACTGTTCTCATGTGCTGTGCACGCTTGTGTCATGGTACTCCCAGCAGCCATTTTTCCTTCTGTGGGGTCCTATAATGGCCCTGCTGACAGAATTCCATGGGGACTTTTTGTTTTGCTGTTTGCTTGTGTTATTTTTGTCTGTTTTGGCGTAGACAGGGCTCTCCCTATAGTCCCAGCTGGCCTGGACTCACTCTGTAGAACAGGCCTGAAGCTGGCGAATGCACAGAGACACCTCGGCTGGCTGCCAAGTGTGAGGATTTAAAAGGAGGCGTCACACCATACGAACCCAGCTTACGATGGTTCTGTACCGCCATGAGTGGTGGCAGGGAATTGAAACCGGTCTTCTGCGGCACGAGTTGGCACATCCAACCACTGGAGCCATCTCTCCAGCCCCACATTCCGTATTTTATTGTATTCAGTGTGTATTTATCTTTGTGTTTTCTTTTGTTCTAGCAGAAGATTACTTTGTCATTCTTTATTTGCTCTTGGACAAAGCCTAGCCTTGGTTTCACTGATTCGCTTTCTGGATACCTCTTCTGTATTCTGTTATATCCTCATCTTGGCCAGTATCTCTCTGCTGTATTCCTGCTGTACTCTCTGTGCATATCTCTCTGCTGTATATCTCTCTGCTGTATATCTCTCTGCTGTATCTCTCTGACTGTATTCTCTCTGGATCTCTTGTTATCTCTCTGCTGTATCTCTCTGATGTATCTCTCTGCTGTATCTCTCTACTGTAACTCCGCTTATATCTCTCTGCTGTATACTCTCTGCTGTATATCTCTCTGCTGTATTCTCTCTGCTGTATATCTCTCTGCTGTATCTCTCTCTGTTTCTTCGTGATATCTCTCTGCTGTATATCTCTCTGCTGTATCTCTCTGTTGTATCTCTCTGCTGTATCCGATGACTCTCTGCTGTATCTCTGGTGCAGCTCTCTGCTGTATCTCTCTGCTGCTAGGTATCTCTCTGTGTATCTCTCTGCCATATCTCTC
The DNA here is from genome assembly GCA_009823505.1 of Rhizomys pruinosus. Classification (NCBI taxonomy): domain Eukaryota; kingdom Metazoa; phylum Chordata; class Mammalia; order Rodentia; family Spalacidae; genus Rhizomys; species Rhizomys pruinosus. The sequence continues at coordinate 1,056,807 of VZQC01008149.1, forward strand.
TCTGTAGTCCTGGTGCAGCTCCTTATCTTTGCTGTATCATTCTCTGTCTGTATCCGTCTGCTGTATCTCTCTTCTGTATCTCTCTGCTGTATCTCTCTGATATCTCTCTGCTGTAGCTCTCTGCTGTATCTCTCTGATGTATTCTCTCTGCTGTATATCTCTCTGTGTATACTCTCTGCTGTATCTCTCTGATGTATCTCTCTGCTGTATACTCTCTGCATGTATATCTCTCTGCTGTATTCTCTCTCTGTATATCTCTCTGCTGTATATCTCTCTGCTGTATATCTCTCTGCTGTATATCTCTCTGCTGTATATCTCTCTGCTGTATCTCTCTGTGTATTCTCTATGCTAGTATGGCTCCTGCTGTATCTTCTATTCTCTGCTATTGATGTCCATTCCACTTTTACAACAACTGAATCTTAGCTATTCTCTCTTTGCCTCTGCTTTGGGTTCGGGTTGGTTTTGGCTTTGTATGTCCTAAGACTTTCACCTCATCCAACGTTGATACTTTTCTTCTCTTCTTCCTTGTTGAGGCATCCACCTCTGGGCCTGCATCTCATAAATTTTGACATGGTTATCTTTCACTGAAAGTATGTTTCGGATCTCTCTGCATTGTTTCTCCTTTATTTCACCTGGTTACTTAGGCAATATACTGTTTACTTTCCCTTCCATAATTGTGAACTTTCCAGTTGTCCCTTAAGTTACTGAGCTCTAATTTCATTCGTTTAGTCAGAAAACATTTGATATAATTTCAGTCTTTACACTTACTGAAATTCACCTGTGGGGCCTAAAAGAAAATAATATAGGCTACCAGAGCACTATGCTTTTTCTCCAAACACATTTATAAGTGTTGGGTAGTGTGTTGTGTGTGAGTGTGTGGTCATGTATGGTAGTTACGAAAGTTACATAAAGGGACACTTTTCGTGGAGGACTGTAAGTTGCTAAAACCGTATATTCCCAGTTAGCCAGCGACGTTCTGGTAGGAAGTGCTGATCCTGACTTGTCCATTACTCAGTGATAGTCATGGGTAGCTAAAATCACCCATGGTGGGAGCATCTGCACCATGGAATCAACAAGCTCCGTGCTACAACGTGGGCTTATGTCCTCTGGAGAGCCACTTGTTAAAGCACTGTCTACCATAAGCTTGCATGTTAATGCACTGTTTTCAAGTAATCAAAAACAAAACAACAAATCTGAGTTGTAAGAGTTGAAACTGAATTTTTCTCCTCCATTATCCACCAAACAACTACTTACAATGATAAATAATCAAATCCGATCTCTTGAATTAAGTCTCTTCAGCATTTCTCCTTTCCCTAACCATACAGATTGGTTTCAAAGTTGTGTGGTTGTAATAGTTTCTACAAAAATGCATATGAGCATTGCTTCAATATGATTGTAATTTCATTAACATTGAATGTTAGAGGAAGAAAATGTTTTCAGGTGCGAAGAGATGCTGCCTAGTGGTTCAGGTGCCGGCTGCTTTGAGAGGACTGGGTTTAGATCCCCCAGCACTACCACATGGTGGCTGAGAATGCAGTCTTACTCCAGTTCGCGAAGGAAATCTGAAACCCTCTTCTCGACCTCCATCGGCAAATTGGCACTACACAGGTGCGGCACCAACTGCATGCAGACCAGTACACTCAGACACATTACAAACAATAAAAAAAAAGAGAGAAATGGTTTTCAGTGGACGAGAACAATTTTAAATCCTAACAAGAAATTAAACTTCTGAAAGTCCTTTCTTTTGGCTTTCTAAATCCATGACATGTGATGGTCATTGCCAACTTCAATGTTCTCTGAACCTAGGTAGAGCAAGTACACCAAGCAACATTCAGTCACTTCCTGGTGGAGAATACCCAGGCCACAATGCAGACTTTTGAGTGGTAGGGAAACAAGGCAACAGTGTGGACCTCTGAGTATGCTGTGCTGTTCACACAGGTGCTTATGAGCTTTGGTTAACTGGAGGCTGACGGCAGTGTGCTGTTCCTTGAATGCTTTTCATCAGCATTCTTCCATTTTCAGTCCATCCTCCTTGGCACTTATACCATTTATAATACTAGCCAACAGACTGCTTGCTTTCCTCATTACCTTAATCATTATATATCCTTTCCCAATATATCTCATACGGAAAACTATTGCTTCAGGGTCCCATGGGAAATTTCTATATTCTAAAAAAAACTACTAACATGGCTTAGAATGAAAGATTACGTCATGTATTGCTAAGCTGTACTCTCTTTATGTATCCAATTGATGTCTACTTTTTAATTATGTCCACTTTAATTCATGACACATTTGCATCATCCTAATTTTATTTCACAGCCTATTTTTTTGTTTCAAATGAACTATTCTGATGTTTACTTCTATAGGTGAATTCATCCCATTTTTTTACCACATTGTAATTACTACTACGTGTTCTGTTGACTGAAGTCTGTTTTTCCAAAATGTCATCAGTTGGTGACATTCGCAATTTAGTGTATGTAATAAGATGTATTCTCTTTTAAAACTGCAACTCTTTAAATATCCCAGCACTTGCAAGGGCACAGACAGGCAGATTCCCTGTGAGTTCAAGGCCCCTCGTCTACATATCGAGTTAGAGCCTGGCTAGGGAAAAAAACAAACTACAACGTTTTAAATTTTATGTTTCATGCTGTGATATGACACAGGCTTTAATTCCAGCAGTGGATCTTTTGTTAAATTCAGCAGGCCGCCCTGGTCTTACATAGTGAATCCAGGATAGCTGGGGGTTATAGGGACGGACCTTGTTTTCAAAAAAGACCAAAAAAAAAAAAATTCATCTCTCACAGTAAATGGACTATTGGCTGAAATTAGACATTTATGTTAAAGTCACCACAAACCAATGGAGTTAGTAACTTTTCAAGAAGCCTACTGGGGGCCTAGAGAGATGGCGTTAGTATTAAGTAGCACTAACCTGCTCTACTGATGACCTAGGTCAAATTTTTCCCAGCACCACATGGCACGTAAACAATACCTGTAACTCCAGTGTCCAGGGGATCCAAAGTCTTTTCTGTTCCCCATTTGCATTGCAGCAGCACAGGGTGCACTTACACACGTGCACGGCAACACGCAAACACAATAAAAATAAAAAGTTAAAAATGTTAAACAAAAATAAGCTTGCAGCCAGGCGATGCGGCGCCCACCCCCCTCGCCCCTCACCAGCAAGGAGGACACGCCACACCAGGATTCTTCTAGTAGACGTTTATTGCAGGGTTATTTACTTGAAGCGAGAGAGACCCAAAGCCCGAACCCTGTGCTGCTTAAATAGACCTAGGAGGAATGTGGCCCTACTGATTGGTGCTCAACTGAACCCTCATTTACATGCTCCGGGCTTGAGCGATGACCCCCATAGTGCCAAGCACACATGCGCATTTAGGTTGTTTATCATTAATAGGCTACGTGGCCCTTCGGGCTGGGCGCCATCTTGTAATGGTGATGTGTTGGTTCCCACATCTCCTCCTTTTTTTTTTAGTAAAGATACTGTAACTGTTTTTGTTTTTTGTTCTTCTTTGTTCCCCCTCCGGGGAGCTATACTGTCCCCCCCTCCCATCCGGGGGGTCTTCCAACCCCTATTTAGCCCTTTTCCTCCTTTCTTGTCAGCTCGTCCTTCCAAAGCAGTTTTACACTGACGGCAATGAGTTCTGAATGAGCTTCCCGGCTCTTTTTTAGCTCGTCCTTCCTAAAGCAGTTCCACACCTGACCACAATGAGTTCTGAATGAGCTTTTCGGCCCCCTTTTTTAGCTCGTCCTTCCAAAAGCAGTTCCACCCTGACTGCAAAGTAGTTCTGAAAAATGAGCTTCTCGGCCCCTTTCAGTAGCCTTTCCAGGCCCTATACTATTTTCCCTTTTTTCCGTCCCGGGCTTTAAAAAATTTTATGCTAACTGATTTTTTTTGTGGTCCCTTTATCTTTACTTGTTTTTTTTTTACCCTTTGTTTTTTTCTTTTGGCTTACTTTTTTCTTGTTACCGGCTCTAACTGTTTTTTCTTTACTACTGGGCTTTAACTGTTTTTCCTTCACCGGGCTTTAACTGTTTTTCCTTTACCAGGCTTTAACTGTTTTCCTTTCCTCGCGCACGGCGGTGCCCCAGTCCCCAGTTCAGCTTTTGTTACGAGAAAGTCCAAACCACCGTTTCGGCAGGGCTGCTCCGCCTTCTCGCCTGCAGGCTGCTGGCTGCCGACGTCATCTCTTGCGCGCCCTGTCCTTCTCATCTCCTGCGCGTCTCCTGCGCTTCCTTCTCCTGTGCACCCCGCGCTTCCTTCGCCAAGTTTCAGTCGAACGGCTGGCTTTTCTCTCTGGGTCTGTCCGATCGGTGCTCGGGCCAGCTCGGCGGGTTTTTTCTGGCTACGCCGAGCCTGCAGCACCGAGGCCCTTTCAAGTGCCGGCTCACAGTCTCTGCTAGCCGAGCCCTGTTGAAGCCTGGTCTGAAGCTGAAGTCTCTTAAGTCTCTTTGTTGTGCTTATGCTGCGTTTTTAAGTCTTTACAGCAAATGTCCCAAGTCTCTCTGTTGCTGCTTACTGCGGTCGCAAGTCTCTGCAGCTCTGTTGAAGTCTCTGCAGCAAATGTCTTTTCTCTCTTTGTTGCGCTTACGCTGCGGTCGTTATCCAGCTTGAGTCTCTTTTGTGAGATGTTCTTTTGTAGCTCTAGCAGGAGGCCTCTCGCGGCTTGTCCTCTTCGGTGCTGAAGCCGTTCATCGCTGCCTTGCCCGGCCCGTGGCCCCAATGCACTCAGAGCCCGCAGCAAAGCACCTCTCACTCATTCTTCTCAAAGCTGTTTATCAGGTCTTGTCAGAATGGCTCAGGCAAGCAAGCTTCTCTTTCAGATTAATTATTCATGTAGTTTTGATTCTTCTTTTTGCTGGTGTTTTTGGTGTTCTATCCCGGGTTTCGGCACCAGATGCGGCGCCCACCCCCCTCGCCCCTCACCAGCAAGGAGGATGCGCCACACTAGGATTCTTCTGTAGACGTTTATTGCAGGGTTATTTACTTGAAGCGAGAGACAGACCCGAAGCCCGAACCCTGTGCTGCTTAAATAGACCTAGGAGGAATGTGGCACCTACTGATTGGTGCTCAACTGAAACCCTCATTTACATGCTCCAGGCTTGAGCGATGACCCCGCATAGTGCCAAGCACACATGCGCATTTAGGTTGTTTACCATTAACAGGCTACGTGGCCCTTCGGGCTGGGCGCCATCTTGTAATGGTGAATGTGGTGGCTTCCCACAAGGCATTGTGGCACATGCCTTTAATGCCAGCACTTGGGAGGCAGAGGCAGGCAGATCTCTGTGAGTTCAAGGCCAGCCTGGTCCACATAGTGAGTTCTAGGCCAGCTGGGGCTACAGGGAGACCCTGTCTCAAAAAGACCAAAAAAAAAAAAAGCTTGCTGAGTACTGAGAGGCCAACCTCCTATGTTTATAAATTATACTTAGCAATGTAGCTGTTCTTTCTAGGTGGGAGGGGTCTCACAATGGATTTCTGTCACTCGACTAATGTTCTTAGTGAATATTTGAATTAATGTAGTGACTGGAATTGGCAATCTATCTGGCTAAGTATTTTGTGGTTTTTTGTTTTGTTTTTGTCTTTTTGAGACAGGATCTCCCTGGAGCCCCAGCTGTCCTGGAACTCACTCTGTAGACCAGGCTGGCCGTGAACTCACAAAGATCTACCTGCCTCTGCCTCCTGAGTGCTAGGATTAAAGGCATGCGCCACCACGCCCAACCTGGCTAAGTATTTTGAAACACATTGTAAACATGTGGCTGAGTGTTAACAGGAAAATAAAGTATGGTTTTCTTTTTATTTCTCAAAAAAAATCTTTAAAATGTTAACCAAGGACCAATTCTTGTGTTGTTCCTCCTAGGTGTACTGACTATAACACCTAGATCTTTTTGTTTTAATTTTTTTATTTTTATTTATTTATTTTTATTCCTGTATGTGTATGAATGTACTGTCTGCATGTAGGTTTGTGTACCCGTGACGTGCAATGCCGCGGAGGTCAGAAGATGGTCTTGGATTCCCCTGGAACTAGAGTTCTCCTGGAATTGGAGTTACAGACAGTTCTTAGCCACCATGTGGGTGCTGGGGATCGAACCCGGTTCCTCTGCAAGAGCAGTCGGTGCTCTTAACCGCTAGGCTATCTCTCCAGGCCCAACACCTAGATCTTTTTATTTTATTTATTTTTATTTTTATTGATGGTTGTGTATTTCATACATCATTTTCCAATTCAGTTCAGGCATGTTTCCCCTTCCCTTCCTCCCACCCTACCCCACCGCATCCCAGATCATACATTCTGCCATAACTGTCCTGCATCTTTCTCTCAGTTTTTTTTTCCCATTTTTTAGCAATAAGTGACAATTTATGAGTACAAGCATCCTTCATGAAAAACCTATTTGCAAGCAGTTGTGTCCAAACTCACACAGCCCCTTAGTCCCACCATCCAGCAGGGGGGGCTTGTATGTTCAATCAAGTTGATCAAATGAGTGTTCAGGCTATATTGCTGTAGTTTCACCATTCACCCCAATCACAGCCCTTACATTCTACCACACCCCCTCTTCCACAGATTTTTCCCTAGGCTTAGAAAAGGGGCACAGGTGGGTGAGAAGCAAAACAGTCTACTTTCTCTGGAGCTGTTGTCTTGGACTCTGGTCAATTCTGGCTGTTTTCTTTCATGGACTGACAGTTTGTCCAGGAATAACCTTTCGATCCTACTGATGAAGCACAAGCAATTAGATATATAGGTATTTAAACAGTACTAATTGTTATCGTAGGTTACTTTGGTATAGACACAGATGTTTGGATGGTATGTTAATCCATGAATTACATTTTTTTCTGTTGAATATGACAGGGTCTTACTGTGGCTTATAACATCTCCTAACCATTAGAGG